>JBAJNP010000801.1:0-78737 GCA_036877545.1 Yasuhikotakia modesta | reverse complement strand
TCAGGAAGTCTGTTTTCTTCAACAGAGGTCCCATTTTCCTGTGTGCAGTTAAAACAGTTTAAAACAATTCAAAGCAGTGCTTCGGTTTGTTTAACAGTTAGAAGGTTTCTTAAATATAACATGACAGTTAGCTAAAAAAAGGCCCTGCAATATATGATTCAGATAAATGATATCTGCAATATATGATGTAAGAGTCTGCCACTATTTGTAAAATGTTAGAGGGAATCACATTTTGACTTTTACATATAAAAAATCTGCAATTTGTAACTTCTGACTCTCCACTGCCACTTCTGTTTAAAACATAAAATTGCTGATCACTTTTTACTATGTATTTGAACATTGATCTGTCAAGTAATTGCTCAACAATTGATTTCTGTTTATTTAAACCCATAAATGTTATGGATTCTTAAAATGTGGTGCAGACATAAAGCTAATTTTTTTTAGTATTTGGTGATATATTCTTTTTCAAATATATCACATTTTGTGTTCACTGTACCTATAGTAAATGATGCACTTGTTAATTGTCTGTAAAAATTTCAGTCCAGTGGGTTTAGTTTGACTGAGATTTAGGTCCTGTGGGACAACTAAACCTTCTTACACTGTATAAGCTTCAATTCCACTTATCAGGTTTAAACACTATATGTTACACAGTTTGAACATCACAGCAGACCTTCATTGGATTATAGATGTTTGGTTTACACAATCCCTGAGCTTCAAAAACTCAAGTCCACAAAACAAACAGGGTCTTTGAACTCAGTATTAAAATGTTTTACACCTAGGAAATATATAACTATTTCAAAAATATGAATTATATTTAAATATTTAAAATCATGTAGACTGAGATGAGATGATTATATTGGCTACATTACATTAGTTGTAAGAACAATGTTCTAACATTTCCAATAAGTACCAAAAAGATCAAATGTTATTTTAAATGTTCTAGGAGAGTTTAAAGCATCCAGTTTTTTAAATAATGTATAAAAAGGAAGAATGTTGCATAAAATTTTTTTACTTCTGTAACATTTTTAAAACGTTCCACTAACCACATTTAAGAAAAATGTCTTTAATATGTATAATATACAATGGTTGAAGACATTCTACTAACATTACCGAAGGAACGTCTTTGATCATTTTAAAAGCACCTTTAGAGAACGATAACCAACGTTCTAAGAATGTTCCCTTTTAGCTGGAAAGATATAATATCAGATTACAGTAAGAGTTAATCTCTGTTAACCCTACTGTGCATCTCAGTGTCTCAGCTTAGACATAATGGGGATGATAAGGGGAATTTGTAAATATGATTATATTATGTGATGGGCCAGTGTCACCAATGAGACTGAGACTGGACTGAATGCACCTGCTTCAAATACCACACTTATTATTATAACTCATTAACAATGTCTGGCCCCAGCAGACACAGAAGATCCTTTTCATTTCTGCTTATCAAAGGAAAACGCAAACACACGTATCTCCTCAATGAATAAACATTAGTGACTCGCTTTCACCTGCCTTGGATGCTATTAAATGATGAGCAGATATTATTGCAGAATAATGTCTCATCCACAAGGATGAATGTAAATTTTACCACAACAAAAATCATTAAAATTTTCATTTAAAAACAAGATATTTTTAACATTCCCATAACCTTCAAAATAACATGTTCAACATCTAAAATTGTTAGCTAAGTTGTTTACTTGTTTATTATTAAGAAAAGCAAACTGGGCATTTTTAACCTTTACATTACAGAAAAAATGAAAATGTACCTTCCCAGGTTCTTCCACAGTGATGACTTTGACAATGTTCTTGTGTTTCCTGAGTTGAGTTTTGAAGGTGCGCTCAATCTGGACATTGAACTTCATGAAGACAACATAGGTAGCATAACCCCCCACTAGCATCATGCTCTCCCACCACTGGATGGTGTTGTCCAAAAAGAAGATGATGAGCATAATGAGGTCCAAGATGTAGAAGGACACATCCCGAAAAAGAGGCCACCAGGTAAGGTGAAGCATTTCCCGGGAAAAAAGCGCACACATTCCGATCACAAACAAAATATTAAAGACAGCTGAGCCGACAATGGTTCCAATGCCAACGTTGCTATGGGAGATGAAGACTCCAATCAAGGAAGTGAAAAGTTCAGGAGCAGAACCTCCAGCCGCCATGAAGGTAGCTCCAGCCACATCATCAGAAATCTGTAGTTTGTCTGTGATAACCCCCAATGTAGGGACAAAGAACTCATCACAGACAATGGCCAGAGAAACAAACATGTATACCATTCCAAATATGTGGAGAATAACCCAGCCTTTGCGTCGGTCCTGGATGGAGAAGATGTCCTCTGGGTACTCGCCCTTCACGTGAGGTGCCTCAACGGGTTCTGAGGCTGTAGTGTTGGGCACCAGAGTGTTCAAACCGGTTGCTGGGGTGGAAACTGGGGTGGGTTTTGGAAGGTTTGGATCCACAAAAATGCAATGGATGATTGTTCTATTTGTGGTTGTGGGTGGCTCTGTAGTCACAGGTATTGTTGTGGGGGTCATATTTGGGTATGATGGCTGGACCTCATCAGTGTGGTTGGAGAGCTTTGGCTCAACAACAGTTAAATTACTAACATCTATCATTTCCAACAGTCCTGCTAGAGTTTCTCCAGAGCCGTCCTCAGTTTCTTCAGCTAACTGGGGCTCTGGCCAGGGTTCTGGTAATCTGGCTCTAATTGTCAGCTGAAATAAAGAACAAAGAAAAACCCCAGAGAGAAGAAATATAATCCGGCTCAGATGAAGTCTCTTTCTTCGAGTCAGAAGCATTTTTAATGATGTTTCCTACAGAGCACCAAGTTTTAGTTTTGGGCAATAAACCCCAGTTCGTCCAAAATTTGCCCCCAAAAGATAATGGGGTCTGTAAGACACTGTCACAGAGAGATTCATCTCATTTTCTCACCGGGCTTACTGTAGAGAAACCAACACAAAGTACAACTATTATAAAAAACACGGAATATAAGACTATTATCTTTCATAAACCTATTAAATTCAAGCTTGTTAGAAATGACATTGAAAGATTATATACTCGCGTCTATCTGATGTTTCTATTAAACTTTTGTCAACCTTATATATCACATTACATTAAAATAATATTAACAGTTATAATAATTCGTTATAAGCAGCATCTCAAACCAATAAACGAACGATTATGTTCATTATTTTATATCTTTTTAAGACATAAATCGATACAATAACTAAATGTGACCAACAGGTTTGGCAGCAACAGGTATTGCAATACCAGGATTTTTACTCTAAAGAAAGCAACTAGGTAAACTAGATTTATTTTTAATAGTTAATATTAATGTTTTCTCAGTAATAATTGTTAGTAGATGAAGAAAACGTACCGGTTGAAAGACGTCGTGTCTCACAGCTGGACCGCAGGACGGACGCGGATGCTGTGGCGCTGCTGCAGGTCAGTCAGGACGCAGCGCAGATCTTCAGCCTGGATCAGCACAATATCTAATACCTGAAGTCTTATAAGAGGATTACATGCACTCTCCTCACACTCTCACTGTGTCTTGATAGTCATTTCATCCGAATTATTTTGCGTATTTAAAATTGCACAAATATTGTGTGAGTCTAAAAAAATATCTAAAATCAACTATATAGTTCCTGGGATATATTGTACTGTATTATTATTATGATTATGTATTGCAGTTGTGTATGATGTGATCGTGTTTGTACAGTTTTTGTCCACGTCACATAGTTGTAGATGTGTTTTTGTTTTTTGTATGTACTACAATATTTTAAGTTTTTAATTTAAAACATTTTTATGTGTAAAGAAAATGACAAAACCAACCAAATCTATCGCTTACTGTCCACTAGGAACGAATTAGCGGATGTTTGTTGCTTCTGCACGAGCCGCTTATCACAGCGCACCTTGGGTTGAGCGGAAGAGTTATTGTCAGCTATGGGTAAAGTCTTATTGTTTCAGTGAGAATATTAATAACTTGTATTCATGTATTGTACAGCTTTTGTAGAAAGTATCAAATAATCTCTTTTAATTCCGTTTTCTGAGCACTTTACTTTTTGATACCCTTGCTGTTGTTGCGAGCAAACCAAAACACTAGCATGCATTAACATGGACAGATTATGTTTAGCTGTTTGCACGGTCTGTTATCAGATATGAACCAAAACGGTGGCAACTGAGCCTCTTCTGTCACCCTAACTGGTAAATAACACGTATTTTGTTTTTGTTTTACATAGTTCATCAATAACTAATTGTCACAAGAGGTTGCAGTCATGCCTACGATTGTTCTTATGGACTCATCGCTGTCCATGACGCGCCCGGTGTCCGCGGAGGGCAGTGAAGAGTTTCAGAGGAAACATCTGGCGGTTCACGGGCTGACGATGCTGTTTGAACACATGGCGACCAATTATAGACTGGAGTTCACCTCGCTTGTTGCTTTCTCGTCCTTGTGGGAGCTGGTGGTCCCTTTCACCAGAGATTACAACACACTGCAGGTACGAACCAAGCCAGACAGAAACAGATGCTGAAAAGCAGCGATGATGAGTGCAAAGTATTATGGGTCTTAAATGTTGACCTGCGTTTTTTGCAGGAGGCCTTAAACAACCTTGAAGACTATGATAAGACTTGTCTGGAGTCTGCCTTGCAAGGTGTTAGTAACATAGTACAGCAGGAATGGGGAACCGCCTGCCCTTGTCAGGTATAATATAATATTATTTAATATACAAACAAGTTTTTTATGTCTATATATTGTTTAATAGTCACATCATTAACAACTAACTAGTCCTGCACAAGAGTTGATATGTACAACCTAGTAAAGTTATCAATTGATCTGATATGTGAAGTAATTTCAGGGTCTTAAATGCTGTTTTTAAACTTATGGAGTTATTGAGTTAAATGTTTGTGAATTTGATTAATTTTACATTTAATTTCTATAAATGCTGCTGCAATTCTAAGACTTGTGTATGTATGTTGGTCAGTGTTAATGTTGTTGTGTGGTGGTTTGTAGGTGGTGCTTGTTACTGATGGTGCACTGGGTATTGGTCGCGGTTCTTTGCGGCACTCCCTGCAAACCCTGAAACAACGTATGGATGATAAAAAATTCCCATTGCCTTTCCCGTTCCCTTCCAAACTCTATGTCATGTGCATTGCCAATGTAGAGGAGGTACATCAGTTTCTCTATGTGCTTACGTTGGTGTTTTACACAGCCATTAACACACCTAAATATTTTGCAATCAAAGGATATATATCCATTGTATAAGATAATAAGGTTAAACAAGCATCTCACATTGGATTTCAAACTTTTTTCAATTTTTTAAGTTTTTGTATATTAAAGGGGCGGCTTACCCAAACATGAAATTCTTCCATTTTGGGTAAGCTGTCCCTTTAATCTGTGCTGTTTGTTTTAATGTTCCCTGAAGCTGCAGGCATCTGATGGTGTGGACCAATTGGAGCAGCTGATTAGTATAAATGGCGGAGAGGGTCAGATATACACTATGGACGGACCCCTCAGTCTTAAAAGTGTCCAGACTATGTTTGGGTGAGTATTTCTGTTGCTTGGTTTAACTGAATTGGTTCATGTATTGTGTTGAATGTTGTGTGTATAGCGTTGTGAATGACAACATAACTGTGTTGACAGTAAGCTGATTGACCAGGCGTACTCTCCCTTCCATGCTGTGCTGCGCTGTGGGAACCTGGCCTCCGATGTCCAGGTCTTTCCCAGGCCAGAACCGGTCCTGATTGATGAGGAGGTGGATCCTATTCCCAAAACGGTACAAACAGGTACAGGCAGAGAACATTAAGCGCTATAAAATGGATTGGGAATTACACTGACACCTACTGGTGTGGATGCAGAATTACAGAAAGCTAGCAGCCATTATAGCCATATCCCAGATTAATTATAATGAATGAATTAATATTTTCGTAGTCATTGTAGTTTTTTAATTAAAGCAAATGTAATTTTAGCTGTTAAAACTTTTAGAAATTCAAACATCAGTTGTCACAAATATGTTTGTAGGCAGGTATATTTTTTTAAAGATATTACATAACTCAAGCTTTCGTGTACCCAACACAATTGTTGTTTTTTATATTTTATATAACACAAATACAATTACATGTATGTTAATTTGTTATAGACTTGGAGATTGTTGGTTTTATTGAGATTGGAGACATTTCCAGCCCTCCTGTTTTATCCAGACACCTGGTCCTTCCCATTGCTGTGAACAAAGGTTGGTATGATTGCATATTTAAGTAATTTAATCATGTATGTAATATCTGACAGTATCATTGATTGACAGAGGTAGATGAAATCGGTACAGGGACCACTGATGAGACGGAGGAAGAGCCCTCCACCAATCAGATGGCTGGAAAAAGCCCAAACTTCTGTGTTCTTTTACATGGCAGTCTGAAAGTGGAGGGCATGGTGGCACTCGTACAGCTAGGGTAGGAAACCATCTAGTTTCTTTTAATGAAACCACCTTTTTTAAAGCCTAGACTCAAGCCTTTTTTGACAATGCTTAAGTCTAGTCCAAGACTATATATTCATTGTCCTAAACAAGTCTTCTTAAAATATATAAGTCTCACAAAACAATAAGTAACAATAAGCACACCAGTAATGTTTTTTGTAAGGTATGTTAATTGAAGCACTTTTAAAAGTCCTTTAAAAGACCAAGCCTCAGATAAGCCTGTGAACCAGGCTTAAACCTAATATTTTCTTATTGTTTTCTTATTTTGACTTATTGTTTTCCCGGTCAGGCCGGACTGGTACGGGATGCTTTACTCCCAGGCAGACAGTAAGAAGAAGTCCAATCTAATGATGTCACTTTTTGAGCCAGGCCCAGTGCCTCTTCCCTGGCTGGGCAAAATATCACAGCTTGGTCCTGCTTCAGGTAAATCTGACTTGGTGTCAATTGCTTCTTAAAATGCACCTTAACATTTATTAACTTAACATTTACTTAACATGTATTAAGTTAAAGCAAACTGTTGTATTGCATTATGCAGTGTGTGCAAATAGTTAATAATGAAACGCTGAAACAAGAGACTATCAGAATAGATGTTATAGTCTGATCTGTTCAGTTACAGGTAAATAAAGAGATGAAGGACAAATGTAGCCACATATTTCCATGATTAAATATTTATTTTCTTTCGTACTGTTTGGTTTCCTTTCTTACTGTTACTGTTTGGTATCAGATATATGCCCATAATAAAGAGATTTGTTTTATGTTTGGCACAAAGTTTTGTTTACTGACCTTTGCAATAAATATATATATTCATTATGACTCTTTGTTTGTTGACCTGTAGATGCAGCTGAGAATCCTTATGGTGAAGATGACAGTAAAAGTCCATTTCCCATACAGCTGAAAAACAAGAGGAGCTATGCTCAAAATGTCACCGTTTGGATTAAAGCCAGCGGACTGCAGGTATTTACCCAGGCACTACGCTGCATCTGCCTGTATGTATAGTGTAACAGTGATTGAGTGCTTTTTAAAACAACTGTTTAAACTCATAATTGAAGTTCACGTTTTTACGATCACTCGCAGACAGACGTGCAGAAAATTTTCCGCAATGCAAGAAAACTGCCTGAAAAGACACAAACCTTCTATAAGGTGAGTAATCGGTTTAAATGCATAGATGGGGGTTGATTTTTGTCTCATGTTTTCTGAAGTGAGGTGAACCAAACTAAATTTAAGTGTTTATATCTCTTAGCTAATGACAACAAAGGTTGTTAAATTGAACGGATTAATGGATGTTAGCAAAATTTCTTGTCATGGAAACCTTGAAATTGTGTGTCTAAGACATTCTAAAGGATATTTAAAGGTGTTAATGCAAGTGTGTCTCTTAGTGCCACAGATTGGCGTCTGTGGTTTTGTTGACATCTGTTGCAGTTAAAGGTCACCACATGTCACAAAGAACTTGTTGTATTTATCAGCAACATCATGTCATGTTGTCATGAGTGCGATACATTTTAAAACATTGAAATGCACATTCTACCATTTCATGAATGGCAGCATGTTATTCCATTTTTCACATTTAAGATGTTTCTTGTGTTGTGACATTATTGGTCACATTGACTTTCCCTTGAATCTATGTAGGAACTGAATCGCCTGCGGAAAGCTGCCCTTGCCTTTGGATTCTGGGAGCTTCTCAAGAGTGTGGCTGAACTTCTTGAGAGGGAGTGCACTCTTCTGCCTGACTCCGCCCACCCCGACGCCGCCTTCCAGCTCTCACACGCTGCCCAGCAACTCAAACTGGCCAGCAGTGGAGACCCCAAGTACGCCGCTTACGAACAAAACATCACCCCCCTGCTAACTGACTTCTCTGGGGGTGGTGCTGACAGAATGTAGGGGGTGTGGGTGCAAACACTCCAAGACAAACTGATTTTGTATAAATGACTCAACCTTTACGTAAAAGATGCTCTAAGGGCTTCTGAAAGTTTCTCCAGAGGAAATACGTTTGTTCTCTTTCATAAATGTGGCATTTTCAATGTTTTAGTACCGTTACAGCTCAACAAAGCCAAAAAGATTGTGTTTGCTGAGTAACAAAGGAACCAAGAATGTTGTGACAATGGTTTATAAACATTTAATGTGAGGAAAGAAACATTCAGCTTTTTAAGTTAATTTTTTATTTTACGTTGCATTTACAGGCCTTGGAATTATTTGTGTAAATAGGTTTATCTGCCATGTAAAACAAAATGAAGCCGTTTCACATTGTGTTGTCTGGCTAGTGGCTGAAAATTAAAAATGTTTCACTGTTTCAATTTTACACATTTACACATTCATGTCCAGATTTTACGTATAATAAATGTTCATTTTTCCTGAGGTTTAACCATAACATCTATCCTCATGTTATCGGCGCTCTACTGTGCCAACACAGATGATTAAAGGAACATCTTGGATAATGAGAGAACAATAACAAGTTACTTGTTTTCAGTCGAGTAACTAACATCAAACATACTGCACATATCCAATGACAAAATGTATGAATACCTTTACGGTCCATTAGATAATCTCATTTAAGTGTTCTTAAAGTCATTTATACACTGTTCAGCTTTTTCGGTTGGTCCTCCAGTATTTCAAAGTACAGGAAGTAAATGCACTTGTTTTTAAAGAAAGTTTTGTCTCAGTAATGAGAAATCAGAGAATAATTAAATCACTGAGACACAGGAAGCAAAGAGGTGAAAGTGTGGCTCGCTTTCCTCAGTTGGTTTTTCTCTTTTTTGTGCGAAATCGCCGCCTCCTTTGCTTGAAGAGGTGACGGAAGTTAATGAAGAGACCTGGAATTGTTGTTAGAATCAGAAATAATGCATAAGTAACTTTATGCGTGACTGACAGGGTTCCCAAGATCTTTACAGCTTTGATTTCTAAGCAAGAAAAGAAGTTCTAAAATGTTAAACATTCATAGAGATTTATATAGTGTTATAATGTTTAGTTCACAAATATTTAAGCATCACTTTTTGAGTGTAATTTCTATGAAATAACTGAAGTTGAAATCTTACTTTTTGGTATTACAATTATAGGCTTATAATAATGATAATTTAACTGGTCAAGTCGGTCACAGTAAACATCTGTTTGTCTTTATTGGACTTTAACTTACATAAAAAAACTATGTAAAATAACCTGCAATTCTATGGTTAGAACAGGTAACAGACAACAAAAAAGCAAAGGTTCCAGATTGCAGCTTTTAAAATCATCATTACAACTGGAACAGTCAAGGAAATTTATTGGTTGGAGAGTGAGGGAACCCAGGGTTTACTAATGATGTGTATTATGTGTATTATAAGGAACTTACCAAGGAACATAAGCACCAGGTAGAACTGCAAGATGTAGGAGAAACTGAGAGACAGGCCTATGAACTTAGGCAGAGGAATGCTGAGAAGTTTACTTTCATCAAAGATGGGGATTGACTGTATCACTGCCACAGCTGATCAACAAAGAGGAAAAGCTGTAACATAACGTCTCTCCATTTCAGAACAACCTGTGGTAGGATGTAGTTTAAGGCATGAGGACTCGTACCTTCTGCTAACACACCGAGAGGATACAGTGGCATCCATATAGTGTATCTCACCCAAGTCAACAGCTTCCATTCTGTATCAATGCAGACCAACATGTAGAACGGATACCTGCAATGCATTTAAACAAAAGCAGAATTAGATAAATTAACTGATTTTATCTGAGGCACCTTTGAGGTTGAGCTGCTGTTATACCGAATCAAAATATGTTCAAAATACAGTTACACTATAACAAAGTCAAAATGCCAGAAAGTGACGGAAAACATTCTCACAATGTTGTCTAACGTTCTCTAAAAGATCTTTTAAGGTTATCAGGAACATTCTTTTTGAAAACCTTGAGAGAACAGTAATCAACGTTCTGAGAATGTTCCCTGCTAGTTTTGGTGATTGGTGTTGTGAGTTTACACCACATCACCAATTTCTGCTTTTGTCACTATTAGCATCTACTGTGGTTTTAATTGTCTGATATCTTAAGATCACACTTAAGATATTGATGTGATCACACAAAAATGCCATTGGTAGGTAAACCATTCAGACAGTTACCTAAATATCTCAATTGTACTCCATATGTAGAAGACAAAGAAGACCACTGGCTTGTTTTGCATCTCCTCTAAGGTGCCAAAAATGACAAAAAGAATGAAGTTCCTCCCCATCACCTTTGGATCAGAGTAAATGAGTGTAAGTGCATTTCATATTTATAACAATATTCAGTAAATATCATTTATGTCAGTAATCAAAGCATGGGGAGGATTCACACTGACCTGTATGAAAGCAGGCATGACTCCAGTTTTAACCAATCCCACAGCAGGATTAATAACCTCCATTATTGCCAACATCTGGCAGAAGAACATCACATCAGCAATGGTATGATAGGTGTCATAGAACGAATCTGTTGGGTAAACAAAGATGTTATTTTAACATATATTAATCATTTCAGGTTGTAAAAACATTTCAAATGTTCAGATGGTCCAGTTTGTACTTGGTTATAATAACATTAATCAAACAGTTTAAATTCTGTATCTTTTTAAAAATGTTCAATTAACAACTTAAGATGACTGTTTTTATATAATATATAATGTTAAAAAAGTGATACTAGCAATACTGCCAGAACGTTTGTGTGTAACTCTAAGAGACCTTTTAGAGAACAGTAGTCAACATTCTGAGAATGTTCCGTTAGCTGGCATTCACACCTAAAGAAAGTCACGCTCACCAAGAACTAACACAGAAATCAACATCACTTCCTGTGCCATGTGACACACTGTATGAACAGCATAAAATATTTGCATAACTGATCTGATGATCTCTTCAGAAATACAAGTTCCTGGTCTTCCTGGTCTCACACTGTAAATGTACTGTATATAGATTAGATTAGATTAGATCAAACTTTATTGTCATCACGCAGAGTACAAGTACAGAGATAATGAAATGCTGTGCATCTGTGCTTTAAGCAACGGTGCATTGAAAACTAGACTTACCTTGTCCAAGTATGAACAGACGTACGGTCATGTTGACAAAGATCCAGGAGTAGCCGAGAAACTGGACCAAGTTGTACATAAAAAGAAAACCTTTCTTTAAGCCCAGAAAAGCTGCAAACACAGAAACATTATTATGCTAACTTGACCCACACAATAAATTGTACTCCAAGAATTTAAAAAATACTCACGGTCCTTTCGAACCCTTGACTCAGCGTTGATTCTATTTATTTTCTCTTCCTGTGTACAAAAACACAAGTTTCAGAAATCAGTAATACCCCAATTATATCAATTAAACCTATTGATAACTAAATATTTCAAACATTAAAGTTTTTTGCTTCACAAAGGTATGTTGGTAACCAAACAATGCCACCCACTAACTTCTATGGCATGGACAAATAAACACTAAGACATGTTTCAAAATGTCTGTTGTGTTCCATAAAACAGAAAAGTAAAAGGTTTGGACTGACATGAGTGAAAATTAAGTATTTCGGGGTGAACTGTTCCTTTTAATCACTTCTGTTTACTTTTTCTCTGAGCTCCATTTCTGCGTCAGACTCGTCCAGCCAGCGGTCAAAATCAGGCGCCAGAAACAATGGCTTCTTCTCCTGCTTAGTGAGTCGGTCCCACCACACCTGCCCCTGTTTCTGTACTGTAATATTCACCTGCCGTTGAGTGGATTTGTGTTTCACCTGTGCACACAAATAAACATGTCTATGGAAATGTGATTCCAGCATAAACAAAACACAGCAGCCAAACAAACAAGCTTGCATCTTCACCAAGTCAAATGTTTACTTCACTTCACCGTGTGTCAAAACATGACGATAAACTTCAAACAAGACTGCTCCCACCTCAGGTTTAACTGGTTGTAGGAATTCCAGGCTGAATTCGTATTCATTTTCCCCTTTTGCTCCATGTCCCTGTCCTGAAAAAGCATCAATGCATTTAAAAAACACATCTAGAAGACTTTGAATGCATTTAGTGATGGTTAAAAACTGTTAAAGGTACCTCTAAAGTGAAGGATGTTATCTTCTACACCAATGCACAGATTCTGAGTGATAAAGAAGCACGTGTGAGACTTAAGGCTCCCCCCCACTGCTATATCAGTACACAGCACATTAATGTATCACATATTCTGTGTTTAGAGTTTTAAAGCAATATGAGTGTGAAATGATCTCATTGTTTTCATCAAGTTGTGCATTAACAGAGGTAGACCACTGTTAACAGCAACACTTTTAAAATCTTTTAAAACTGTGCATTTTGTGTGGCTTGAGTTACTAAAAATCTCATATTTTAATGCGTTTATCATGTTGTGGCGAAAGTATTACTTTTCCCTCATGATTCATTTATTGGCTTATACAGTGACACCAGGAAAAACAATCTAACAGTTTCTCAGCCTGTTTTACACACAGACTAGTTTATTTGCATAAAAAGTTAACATAGCAACCAAATAGTACAACCACATTCATTGAAGTTCCAAAGGTATTGTTGTTGTTGGGGTGGGGGGTCTTTGAATAAAACATGCCCTGTCATTATAACAGTGACAGATGGCTAGCTGGTCCTAGCTGGTCCTTCATCCTTGTTTTCTTTTATCTCGGTTTGCTGTATCTAGACTCGTGAACTTTGTGATCAGACCCACAGGATCTGTCATTCACTGTCTATATAAAATAAAGTGCTTAACAGTCACATAAGCAGGATTTCATCTAAACATCTGCATAACAACTGAATGCATAACATCCCCGGACGTTGCACATAACAGAACAGCACAGTGTCTATTATAACATAAAGAATAACATGTAATATAATTGATCAGATCACCATCTCTTACCTGGGCATCACTGATTTCCACTCGCAGGTAAATTTCACCGTGCCGCTGGGCCCAGTATACGTGAGGTGTGAGGGCCTGCATTGTAAATACTCACATGAAAATCCTCCGTACGCAAATCTAACAGCGCATTACCGGGAATGTAAATTCCGCACAGGAGCCGGAAGACGATCCCAAGGATTCTGTCATTTGCCCCAGAATGTTCCGCGCATGCGCCCACGTGTTCGTGTGGAGGTTCACGCGCATGACGTGAGACACGAAGATATGTTCTCATAAATAACATTATTAAATAAAATAAGCCATCCATAATTCATTTCGGTATTAGTTAGCTAGTTTGCTTTCGCATTTATTATGTCAATTCAGCAAACAGAAACCTGTTTTAACATTGGACAGTTAAATATTATTATGGGGAGAGCAAACAATAAAATGCATCTTGGCGATATAAGAAAACAACAGAAACGCACTGGCAGGTTCGTAATGTAACACATATTAAATAAAGATGAAAGAAATGTTATTATTTTGTACATTCCCAGCCGAGAGTGGCGCTGTGATATAATTCATAAAAGTTTATGTGTTTACGGAAGTAGATACGTACGATCAGCAATGACCAAAGGGCATGGACTAAATGTAGCTGTTTATATGTGCAAATACTCAGACTTTATATGAACGATACCAATATTAGACGGTTTAAGTTGAATGAATACTGCAGACGGTACGAGTTAACAAAAAAGTTAAAATAAGTTGCGAAGTTAACAAAGTTATGAACTTAAAATGGAGCTGCATTGTAAATGTGATGCCTTGCAGTTGCAGACGAATAGTTCAACATTTAATGTGCTGGTCGGTTTAACTGGTAGCGTAGCTGCCCTCAAAGCGCCTTTGTTGGTGACACAACTGCTTGAAATACCTGGGGTAAGTGTATTACATATATTTTAATCGATCTGTGTGAGTATGCATGTTTAAAAGCATACAGAGGCATTGCTTCGTTGTCAGAAATGCCCTCTATGTACTGCAAAGCTTTGTCGTTTCACACTTATCCACCAGAGGGCGCTGTGTGTCTAGATTTGGCAAGTTCAGCATTGCATCGTTATGTCGTTCAAATACCAACCAAATCTAGTTTTTTGTCCTCCAGGTTGATGTACGTGTGGTCACCACAGACCATGCCACCCATTTTTATGACATCAATGAAGTCCCTGTCCGTGTGTACACAGATAAAGATGAATGGGAGGTATGTAGACACTTATTTTGTAGTGCCTGTAACTGATATATGACAAAAAATAAAAAAATAACAAGCAATATCTTATTTACGACTGTGAAGTTACACCAATGCCAGACTGTTGAATTATTCTCTTATATTTGTATTACTAGATGTGGACAAAGCGCTCTGACCCAGTGCTTCATATCGAACTCAGACGTTGGGCAAACCTTTTAGTCATCGCCCCATTAGATGCCAATACACTTGGCAAAATTGCCAGTGGCATCTGCGACAACTTGCTAGTAAGTATAGCAGAGATATCGTACTATGATATACATATAGTCGCGAATGCATGTGTGGATTTGACACTGGGGGAATTATTAAGTGCGTTTGCCTGTTTTGAATTGGCAGACTTGCGTGGTGCGAGCCTGGGACACAAGCCGACCTCTGCTCTTCTGTCCTGCCATGAACACAGCCATGTGGCAACATCCAATCTCTGCACAGCAAGTGGCCACACTTAAGGGCTTTGGTTATATTGAAGTCCCCTGTATTGCCAAGAAACTTGTCTGTGGAGATGAAGGTTGGTGATTAAAAACTATTGCACTGATTAAAACTAGTGAGGGAGATTTATTAATTTATCATCAATGTGTGATAATTTCTTTTATTTAACTAGTATTTAATAGTCTCTGTGCTCTCACAGGTAAAGGTGCCATGGCAGAAGTTTCAGCTATTGTTGATATTGTCAAACAATATCTCCAGAAACCTGCTGAATGATTTAAGACTAAACAGACTTTATTTACACTCAACAAAAACGTAAGTTAGATGTGTTGGTATGATAATATACGAAGAGTTGTTTTGATATTGTACGTCTTGTGTCCGTTATTGAATTTTGCATCTGTTTTGGTCTTGAGTTGTGCAACACATTTAGTTAAATTGTGAACGTCTTACAAGAATGCATATGTAAATAAGCTAAATGTATAACTGTAAATTTACTTTACTGTAAATATACGGTAATAAAAGGGCTGAAAGAGAAGATTTCTCCCTGCATGTGTGAGAATTTTTGTGTCCCATCCCTGCTATGCAGTGAATGTTTAGTAAACACACGCATCTGACTTTGGGTTGGAACAAAGGGTGTATCTGTTATGCTATGGTTTAAAAAAGATTGATAACATTCTGTGAACGTGTGTGTACAGATAAACACTGTATGAATGTAGAGCCATGAAAATGCCAGTGTTGCATTGTGATTTTCTAGCTATAACTGTAAGCTGTACCCATGTCACATGCTGTAGTAATAACATCCAAACACATATTTGTTTTCACTGTTTTTACTTTCCTGAATCCTTGATTGTTATAGAAATTTGTAACATTTTTACTGTTACATTAATTGTCTTGGGCTTGAATTGTGCTGCTGTTTCAGTTTGGCGTTTAATAGGCTGTTTATTTGCAGGTTTCCTGAGGTGATACTGAAACATTTTAATACAAAATCAAATCAGTTAATTTGTTTTTGTTCATTCAGTTCATTCAAATTTCTTTTGCAAAACAGCTGAGATGTTGTCATCAGATGCAGTCACTGCTGAGTTACACATGATCCCCTGACTGATGCTGCGACTTGTCCTATCGTGATTGGCTGCTGGGAGGGAGTGACATCAAAGAACTGAGTAAAAAATGGTTCCAGTCTGTCTGTATAATTAAAAATCCCAGTGACATGCAGATTGTAAACAGCTCTGACTGCCCCCCCCTTGTCTGTCTAGAACTCTTTGTGTTTGTTTGTAATGCTAACAAAAGGTTTTTTTTTTTATAGCAGAGTAGAATATAGAGTTTTTGTAGTATAGTAGAGGCCATGAGTAAAGCTAATATTTCATCATAGTAAAAAAACTCCACAAAGAAACTCCACAATTTTCCACAAAGATATTAAAATGCGAAGGACAAAAGCACAAAGGACTCAGTTGTCATAATGGGCCCCAGTGGATTGCTTGATGCTGGAGGTGTCACTGAGGTTGAGTAAACACTTGTCACATTTCCTGCTTGTAGTCCTTTGGGAATGTTGACAGACTCACGGCGCTGCTTCCCAAGGCAGCAGGAAGGTAATGGAGACACGGCTGATGTAACTCTACAGCTGAATGAACTCATAGTGGCCACTGACACTAGAGTCTGTACTGCCAAGGATTCATTTGACGTTGTGTTGTAAAGACACATTCTGTAAACATATGCAAAGCTACTATACAGTTAAGTAGCTTAACTTATAGCTATTTATACTTAAAGTTACTATATAGTTTCTGCACAGAGAGTAATAACATCTGGCTATATTCTATATTAGTTATTCTATACTATCTTTATATTTTATATATCTTATTTTATTATGTTATTATTCTATTGTACTGTTACAGTGTATTTACTGTTATATGTATTTTTTGAATACTCTATCTTTTCCTTTAAAATATGTTCCTATACAAATAAAGCTTTAAAATGGTATTTTGAAGGGTTCCAAGTTTTTACCTAAGACCCTATGTAGTTATATAAGGTCAAAGGTCCTATATAATAAACTATATAAAGTTTTCACCTCTTATACAACTATATGGTTGTTTCATTTGAAGGGTATAGCTGGCATAAGTATAAATATAAAATAGCAACATTTGTAAGGACACCCAGAGCAGTTTGTGCTCCAACAATTGTCACTTTTCAAAGTGTTACTTCAGCAAAATAAAAATAGGACAGAGGTGTCAAACGTGGCAACTTCAGAAAGGAAATGGTTAGTAGATAACGTTTGAAATTCTTATATCTCTTTATCTAGATCTTCTACATGGATTTAAACAAAGAAGTGACTCAATGAGAATCAAAATTGATACAAGAATAAGACACAAAACACAAATATTATATATGATGATTCTTTGTAAGAAAGAAAATGGTTTTATTTTGCCATTGTGTTCACAAATTTAAACTGACTTTGATCAGGCGTATTTGATGCTGTTGTTTTCATGTTCTATTGTATAGGGAGAAGATACAAGACATTATATAAAAAACAACTGACATGTGCCAGTTGGTTGTAACATGCAATGCTATGGTAACTGATAACTCTAAGCACTTTGAAAATCCTGCTGAGACCCTGCTAGCAAAAAAAGGTCAAATCTATAGGGAATATAAGGTCTTACTGGGGATACCAGCTTGTCTAGACCACACACTTGCAATTAGTCAACACAATTAAATGCACAAACAAATAGAAAGAAATGCTTCATTTAGCATGATGCAACAACAAAATAAAATGAAACTGGTTGTTCACAAACAATTTTCAACCATTTATTTTGTTCATCCATAGTGCAAAATTAAAATGTTTTAGATTATATTTAGTGTTATGTTGGCTGACATATTTTGTTCACATATTCTGGTTTCTTGTATCATCAGATGAAAGCTTTATTCAGCAAATTAATTTTCCTCTTCACAAGAAGCCTTACAAGTTTTACTTCTAAATCATAATAATAACAGTCTACATTTCTCATTGGTTACTTTGAATTGCACAAGCATATTTCATATCTAAATGTCAATGACCTTATTGTGAAACGTTCACCCTCAGAACTCTATCTCAGTCTTTGGTCTCAGTCTTTAAGGCAATTAAACACACTTGCATATCATCTATATTAAATTTAGGGTTATGCACACTTTAATATCTCACTACAGAGAAATATGTGCAATAATGGATTTGTCCCCTACAAGAATCTAAAGGCTTTATCTTGCTCTTGAATTTCATATTTTATTACCCCGCTTCTCCAACATCCTGATAAATGACCCTTTGTGTAAACAGTTAAAGTGTATTTTTGTTCCCACTGGCAAAGTTTGGGTTATCTAACATTGCCTGTTATGAGTTAAGCTAAGTTGAGTTTAGCAATTACTTAAGACTTCAATTTATGGTGATATTTATGGTGAATATTTTCTACTAAGAACATTTTTGATAACTTTGAGGGAACTATTTCCACGTTTTCATGTTTTGAGACTGTTTCCTGTCAGCTGGGTTAATGGTACTTATTAGCCGTTTTTCTCAGATCACGTTTTTCAGTTACAATCCTTTTGGGTCAACATTCTTATCTTTACATTTTGTTTGTGTAAGCAAGATGACAACTGGAAACATCTGGGTTTTAGGATAGATAAACAGGGAAGTATTTCATTGTCTAGACACACATATATGCCATTGCTTTAAGTTTACAGCAGTAAAGTTTCTTTATTTATTTACTAGTAGGAAAGCACCACTGTACGTTTGTCTGTAGCTTTACTCATCTCCTGACATCTGTATCAGCAATCGTTTATTAAGCAAACACAGCCAACAGCTCAAATATGATTTCACACATAGAGACGTTAGCTAATAAGGTGCTTATTATGTACTCAAAACAAATTATTATTATGAGTCTCAAAACAAATACTATAAAACTACAAATATGTAATCTACGGTAAATCAAATGGCAAATGTTACAACAGGATGGTGTACAAACAAACACGCCTCTTCATACTGATTAAACATTTATAATTGTATGTGTATTTGTCAAACAAACTGTTTTGTCAATACGATGTGCGATGGCACTTTTTCCTGCATAGTTCTCAGTTTCAGTATCTGTTGTGGAGCTGTAACATGCAGAGGTGCTAGTTCCCGTTTGTGTCAAGAACTGCCTGGTACGTCTTAAATGAATGACATAATAGCATGAAGAAATTTGACAAAGGACTCCAGTTTCTAGCTAAATACATAGACACTTCCTTTCTCATCCCTTGTGAGGCAAGATATTCAGTTAGTCTAAGAATGGGGAAAAAATGGAGTGATTAAGTCACTTCTATTTTTTTACTGTTCACACAGAGGTGAACAAACCACATTTCCAGCCTACAGATACAGAAAAAGGCACATAGATATGCACGCCAAACCTGAGCAATATTGTGCATCATGTTTTTTCATGCAAGTAATGCGTGTAAAAAAAGACAATTTTCTTTTCAAAAAGGTGTTTTACACTTTTTTCTTTTGGGCAAGTCTCCTTTAGCTTTCCCACTATTGCTTTACTTTATGTTTAAAATATACATTTTACTAACAAATGCATAACATTAAAAACAGGTAAGTTAGTACTTTAGGCCTTAAACCTGTTATATTTGATTAGGGTTTAACCACTGCCGCCTGTGTGATGAAGCCCCGCCCACTTTGCAGCATCGGCTTCTGATTGGGTAAATGCTCTGACATCGTCATACTACGACAGGCGGCACCAAATAACCATTATTGCAGCAATTCGTGGACGCACGTGTGTCGCTTGCTCTCAAGTTAAACATTTCATCCCATTTATTAGCATGTGGATTATACGTTGTGCTGTTTATACTGTCGTGGATTAAAGCAGACTTTCAGGAATTTCACGACATGAGGTGAGTTGCCTTACAAAAAGTATAAAAAAGTGACTTATCCGCCCTTACGCTGATGTTGTTTTGATTGACAAATTAATGCATCGATGAATTTGACAAGGTCTGTTGTTTGTCACTGGACCACGTGAAGTCAGTGGCAGCTTGTCGTGAATTATAGATCATGTCAGTAAGTTTTTGGCACACGTTTAAAATGTTTATAAACACGTCGCGTTGTGACACATCGTCTAAATGTCACACTTTGACCGCTTTCGTTTGCCACAGTAATGCGTGTCATGTAAGGTTTCGTTGACCTAAATGTTGACGGAAGTTTACCCAAACACTTTGAAAGTGTCCCCAAAATGCCTCTTAAGTTTTATTTGCATGAGTAAATTTGCATGAACCACGAACACACTAGAGGCTTTTAATCGGTTTGCCAGTGTGCAATGAGGAAGTGTGTTAAACTTTTATTATATAGTCTATTGCTCTTTATAAACAGAGTTTAACGGATAGTTCATATCCACCTCATCTTCATTGCCTATATAACAGAATTGGTGGACGCGCCTGTATTGGTTAAAGATGCTGTCTAGGAAGGTCGCTTACTAGGTTTTGACGCACAGCCGTCGTATACTGAAAGATGTTATGGGTTATTTCATCAGATTGAGACTTCAACAGGGGACCGTCCCCAGCATGAGATCCCAGCTTCACTGCCACTCAGCCCACGCGCGTTATCCTCATGCGGGCATCATTATGCACCGCTTGCTCTGTAGAGACCGTCACTTGAGGGACTGAGTGCAACTCTCCTCCTGTATTAAACGTTTTACATGATACTGTTTGCTTATTAAACCAACCATTATATTACATTCACCACTATATCATCTGATTTGATTCTAAGCACAGGAAGCTATTAGGAGGTATATATCTACAAGTGCATGAAAATGCATTTTACAGTTTGAAAGTTTGCTTGTATATAACCAGAATTAACTTGCATTTATTTGTGCAAACCTGCAAGACACTCTTGCACAGAAAGGAAGTAAGGTGCATCTGTTATTTTTGTGTTGTGGTTACTGGTCATGCGTATCTGTCTAATGTTTGAAGAAACCTGTCAGCCTGACATTTGTGGAGAGACGTGCAACAGTCATTTGTTAGCTTTGTGTTTTGAGAAAACAAAAGAACGGGAGGTATTAATGATTAGATTTGCAAGCCACAGAGGTGAAGCTGGGTGACTCTGAAATATTTACCTCAGCCACTGTACATATTCAAATGATTGTGCAGCATGAATAATTTTTCTTAGAATTCAACAGCAAAACCATTGCAAAGCTTGACTCATGTTGTTTCTGTATTGCATTTCCATTTGTAGCCATGAATTAACTGGATCAAGCCAGAGCTGGAGTCTATGATGAGAAGCAGCCAGGGGCGGAGCTTCATCAACCCTGTAGTTCAAAGAAAGATGGAAGGAGCTGTTGGCACTGTAGTCACTCCTGGGATCCCCAAAGCAGATAGCCTATCACATTACTCCCACGACAAAGCTCCACCAATCAGCAGAGGCTTCTTCCCGTACTCTCTCAGTGGACAAGATGCTTTTGACTTCAAGTCTTCATGGGACCCCTCTAAGACCTGTCTAAGAAATGAATCAAGCCCAGGAATCCATCCATCACCTACTGAAGCATCAGTTACAATTCCAGGCATGTACAGGCCAGAAAATCTGTCCTTTCCTGTGGATGGTGGTGGGCGCTCTGCTGGAGCGCAAGAGTTGGCAGCAAAGCAAAGTTTGGTCTATTATGCCAGCAGTCCTGGAGCTGTAAGTCCCAGAGCTGCTGGGATCATCTCACCAGTGGCTGTCCCACAGGGTCACATTGCAGGGTCAGGCATATCTTCAACAGATGCAGAAAGCTGTGTTGGACTGACTATTCCAAAACCTGTGTATGGACATAGTCCCTGCTGCACTGGGCGTGGATGCACTGCAGGGCATAACTATGGGGTGGATCATGGATCGCATACACTGTCTCCTCGCATATATGAAGATGAATGGGCTACACATTTTAGCCACCTGGCTTACCTGCATAAAAAGGGCCAGGAGGCATTAACACAACAGAGGGCTTTGCAGTTGGAACATGGTGCAGAGGGAATACCTTTAAAGGATGGAAAGACAGAGGGTTACCATGGGATCAGATCTAATGGACCTGGGAGATCACTTATATTGGAACCAAGTCATAGCAGCTATACCTATAACGCTTCACATCCATTTATTGGTTCCACACCAGAGTTCTGCCAGCGTGTCCCAATACCCCTACAAATACACAGGGGTCTTCCCACTACCTATGATCCGAGGACAATGATGCACCACGGCGTTCCTTCTAAAGCAAATCAGGATCATCCCCATGTTCCTAAATACACACACATACCTCCATATTCCTACTATACTCACAATGTTATTACAGATGAGCATAGTCAGCATCACATGCCTCCATTTCATCCCTCCCGGCCTGATTTTAATATGTCACCCTCTTGCCCTATTGTTCCCCCACACCATCCACTGATCACAAGATTTCCTGCTTACCATCCATACAACATGCATTTGAACAGTAACCAACCCCCTCTGTACGAGAGGCCATCTTTACCCCTGCATCAATCTGAAGGACCACTTGATTTCTCTCTACGGAGGGTCCACACACCTGACTCCCCTGGGGGGCTTTGTAGACAGTCTGGAACTCCAGGGGCTTTCCACCCCACACCGGCCCACCACACACACCCTGGTAACAGAGCTGCTGAGAGGTCTGCTTTTGACCACACTGAGGCAGCTGTAACTGGCTTTCCTGTAGAAGAACTTCTCAATGTTGGAACGTCCCACGAAGAGTTATTTAAGAAAAAGCACAGGCATCATGTTTCACACTCACCCAACAAAGATTCGCAACCTAAAAGACTCAGAGACGAAAGTGAAAGTGTTTGTGAAATTGACTCAAACAGTAAAAAACGAAAGACTGAACCAGCCCATGAGCAGTCAGAAGAGCCCTGGTCACCATCCTCCCCACCAATGCCAGTCATAAATAAAGTTTTTAGTCTGGCTCCCTATAGAGTCTATTTTGACAGTACGGGTGTGTCGCCTTTACAAGAGAATTTTAAAAAGCCACAGCATGAGGTTACACAGTTTAAACAAGAGGCAGGTATTCAAAAAAGAGATCTAGAGGCAAATTCAGGTGAAAATGACCTCAGCTCCAAACAAGAACCGTCACCAGTTAACAGTAACTGCCCGCTTGAAGTGGACAAGACTATACACATCAAAAAGGAAAAATTGGACCCGGATGAAACAGGTTATCATTCAGAAATGAAAGTGTGCATCATTGAGGAAATTAATCACCAGGCCCAGAATTTGCCAGTCAAAGAGGAAGAAGGGGAGATAGATTCAGGTTTGTATAGCCATGTGCTTAACAACGTTGTGCTCAAGAGTGACATTGATGACCTTGAAGGCAGCAGTCCACCTTTGGAAGAACCTCTAGAACTTTCTAATACTTGTAAGACAGAGCCCACTGATGAAGACAATAAAGAATCTGTTACAATTATAAATCTGCCTTCAGTACCTCCAGTGACACCTCCATTAATTAACCTCTCCCTCAGTAAAATCCCACCTCATTGCTTGAAATTGTCCAATTATAAGGTAATTGTCCCTGAAGTCCTGACAGCTCCAACCACCCAATCTGCTGAGGTTCCTCATTCACCTGTGGAAGCAAAATCTACCACAAGCAGCAGCAAACAAGCCCGTCATCAATTTATGGAGCTTCACCAATCCCTCTGTAGACTTATACATGGCTTTGTTAATCACACCCCATGTCAGGAGCTCCAGGATTGGTTATGCAAACTGGAACTTCAAGAGATGGTCTCTCATCCAAGCAAAGCTCAGAGAGTCTCTTGCCTCATAGGGTCAAAAATAAGGGAAGTATGGCTGAAGGGTGAGGAGATGGTGATGGCTCTTAAGAAAGTGGTCTGTCAGCTCCAAATGTATGTTGACAGCAGCAAATGTCCCTTCCCTCATGTCATGAGGGCAGGTGCTGTGTTCATCCCCATGTTGGTGGTGAAGGAAGTGCTGTTTCCTCAGGTTCAGGGTACGTTCATAGACCAGGTCTTGCAGGAGCATCGAGTGGAGCTCAGACCCACCACTCTGACAGAGGAGAAACAGCTTACTCAGCTCCACCGAAAAGCCTTTTCTTCCAAGCTACGACGGCTCCTGTCCCTAAAGCACCTGCCAGATATCTACCCTGATGTTCTGAACCTTCTCTTCTATACCAACGTCTGCAAGTTTCTTGGTGAGTGTTGCATGGTTAAAAGACCTTCTTAATTATGCCTAGCTTGCAGTAAAGCTTTATTCCTTATGTAATCAACTGTAAGCATATAACATCATTAGCATTGTGTGAGAAAAGTGTGAGAACCTAACTCTATGATAATGGGGCTGTTTTTATGTGGCACTTGTAGTTATCAAGTACTTAGATTTCTTGCAGAATAAGTGGTCACATTTTCCAAACCTTGTTTTGCAGGTTTAGTTTATGTATTGGTACATTTAAAGACATTAACATTTGTGTGTGTGGCTGTGTGTGTTTGAGAGCCCTCTATCTATTGTATGACAGCATCTGATTTCATTCTCTTTAGATAAAGTTTTGGAGTTAAATGAGCAAAGGTCTTTGTTTTGTGTGTTTTTTTTTAATAAAGTGAAGTGCAGTATCTCTTTTGTAATGTTTACTTTTGTCTTTTATTTTAAGTCATATTTTTGTCATACTTATTTTGATTTGATACACATTTGTTTTTGCAGATCTCACTGCTACAGATGGTGTCCAAAAATTGCCCAGGTACCTTTCTTTTCTTTGACCCCCAAACCTTTTCTTTGTTCACATTTTTTTTAAGAGAAGATATTATGACATCAGAGGGCTTTAAACTGCTCTTGCAGTCACAAGTACTGGTGTAGTTTGGTTGCAGGTGTCCAAAATTTAAGAACGTTCAAAAATGCTTTTGTGGAAAAGTTTATTCAGTGCTTTACTCTGGAGAGCAGTGTGACGTACACACTGATCCAGAGAAACATTATTTAGGGGGGTAGCATTATTATAAGTTCTTATCTTTTTTTAATAAAACTTTTAATTTGGCTTATTGTTTGTCCTAAAGCAAAACAATAAAAGTGCACATTTCCTGACTGAACTTATAGCTAAAATGTTTGAGCCTCTGACATGCAGTAAATATTTGTTAATTGTAATTCACTTCAAATGGTGTTGTCTGCACATTACTGAATTCTAGTTGTGTTTCATCTACAGGACCAAAAACCAGCTTAACGTTTAGGAGAGAGAGTACAGACAGCTCAGATGAATCTTTTAGTTGTGTGGATGGCCCAGAAAAATTCTACCTCAAGTCTTCAGTTGCATCCACAACAGAAACCACATGTGTGGAGAAGCTGGAACGCAGATATTGCCTGACGAAGAAGAAAGGCAGGGTAAAGATTTCCTCCAAAAGGACCTTTTTAGAAGAAACCAGTTCATCACAGGAGGAGGATGTCACTGTGGAACCAGAGCGATGGAGCATCGTCGATACCTTTGAGACAGAAGAGTGGGAGGTGTCTTCTGTAGCTTGCAATGAGAGCGAAGCAAACGTGGAGGTTGAAATTGAAGATGGAACTCTAGAAGAACCTAATGTTGATGCCTGGCGTCAACCTTTGACCTCTGATGACTTCTCTGAAAGCAGCAATGAAGAAACCGAGAGCACTTCATCGTTGTCCTATCAGAGCCACAGGTCCAGCTCTGGAAAATCCAAAAGGCCCTCCAGCATGGTCCTCAAGCTGAGAAAGGTCTTCTTCAATGAGGACCGCAGGGGTGGAGTCACTTACTACCAGAAGGTTACTGATACTTTGGAGGCTCATGGAAGTTTGCGTGGCCATGGGCGATTCAGAAGCGCTGACAGAGGATGTTACCGGAAAAAGAAACGCAAATCATCCAGACTCCACACAGACTGGAAGTTTCCTTCACGGCTACACAGTTCCTACTCTCCAAACTGTCCCTTTCTTTCCACGAAACATCGCTCCAAACGCAGGCGCAGGTGGGTTCTGCGCTCTGCCACACAGTCTGCCTGCTTGGCCGTGGAGAACCGATACCCCGACCTGGTGGGAAAAAGGATTCGCCACCTGTATGAAGAAAAGGACAAAACAGAAGTGTGGTATAGAGGAGTGGTGCTGCGCATACATGAGCCACATGTCAATCCACTCAAAACTGTGTTTGAGGTGAAGTACGACAGTGAGCCTGAGTGGCAGTACTACCTGGAGCTGCTGTTAGACTACAAGAAAGGCTGGTTGAAAGTGGAGGACTGATTCTTGATGGTGATACCCAGACCTTCATTTTAAAGTTAATAAGGTATTCACTTTTTGTCTTTTTTTCAGTTTGTGTCAGATTGTTTTTAAAAATGTTGACATAAACTGGGATATCTAGCTAAAATTCTTCATTTTAACCAAACAACTTGGCAACGTCGTGGCATCTATGCATCATGCCTTCACATTCATCTCTGTTCTCTGTTCGTATGTTTCTTAACTACTGTTTTAAAACTGTTGACATGAATTGACTGATTCAGATTGCAACCAAAAAACTTCATTGAAACTTTGTGACATCTATGGCTGCACAAACCTCAGATTCAACTCTGTTTTTCTCTGTTTGTATGTTTTTTGCATATGTTTGTATGTTTTTTTTTCTCTGTGTATGTTTCTCCTGTCTATAATCTGAAATAATCTTTCACTTGATGTTATGAACATCTGAGTTCTAAGCAAACAGCAGCTATCATGTTTATCTTCCAATCAATTATTCCAGTTGAGTGATTGGAAAAAGTCAATACTGCAAAGCAAGATGTTCAAATGTTTACAGATTTATTTTTATAATGGCTGATGTTTTAATGTGTGTTTCTTATAATAAATTTCATAATCCTTGTCATTAGTAAACTAATTGGTTTATTGTTATCCTGAGTTGCTCATTTTTATTAAATTTTTCCAAAAATGATTACAAAAAAATGAATGAGCATGAAATTCATTTCATTAAGAATCATGTTTTTAACTGCAAAACAAATGTTTATTCATGTTTCTACCCAGTGTGAATCTTTATCTATTTAACTGCTTATACCTTTATAATTGGATAAGTTTATAATTAGTATCTTCTGATCCCTGTCAGAAATAACATTCATTAAGGTTTGCCTCCCTCTTGTGGATATACATGTGGTATATGTCAACATCAAACTAAGCTTTTTAACTGTATCTCAATTGTATTTTATGTGTCAGGTGTTTATGACATTTATTTGTAGATTGCAAAATATTTGCAAGAGCTGTTGCATATAAAGCACAAACAGCTTATATCAGACAAACCAGTGCAATAAAGAATTCTTTAATAAGCATTAAACCAGAAGAAAAAACAAACAGAGAAACATTTGCAACATCTTGCACTTTAATATTTGTTTTCTTCAAAACGAACAACTAATTTCTTACACATTTGTACACTATGTATATAAGAAACCAAAATTTTAATAGCGTAAAGAAAGAATACATGTAGAAAAGTATTAAAAGTTTTTGGATGTCTCAACAAAATGAGAGTAGCTGCTTTTTGTTACCGTGAATGTTATATTTGGATGTTTATAAACTACCAAACATGACCAAATAAGCATAACTGAGAAGCAAAATTAACTGAAGGGGACAGGTACATACATAAGCTGCATAAAGGTGTGAAAAAAACATTTCATGTTTTTGCAAACAAAACTGGAAGCTAAAGGAGTCAGACCACTAATCTTCCCTGCCCCAGGTTTTCCTGTTTGTGGTTCTGCATTATGTTTGTATGAAACCTGTAGCTCTGCAAAAAATTAAAGCAAAATTATGATTACCTGGAAGACCATCTTAGCACTCATGGCATTACAAATACTTGCATGAAAACAAAGACGATCATTCCTGGCATACAATGCAGAAAGTTAATAGGCAAAGACAAAGGAACAGTTAATGCTGTTGTGACAGGATTCTCAAAAAGAAAATGCATTGGACATTTGAGCACTGAATCTGGATCATCAAAAACGTTTAGCCATTTGACTCAAAACTGAAAGCCATTAGTTTGAGGTTGACACTTTGGTGTTGTTTAATCGCTCTTCTTGAACTTCATTCATGTCCCATCTGTGTCTATCCCTAAACCCCGCCCCTTCACCCAGCCCAGAGGACAGGGACCAATGGTGTATCTACACACACATTCTTGCATGAAGTGATGGTGTACATAAAACTAACATCACAGCACAAAGGTTAACCATATTTCTCCTGTAAACCATATTGTGACTCAAAGGGTCCTTTGGAAACTATTTCAGGTGCAAATGCGTTATTCTACACAGAATGAATTTTAAAGCAGTGTGGGGTCTCTTAACATCGCAGAGATAACAGTGGGTTTAAACGACAGCGTTGTGCAAAAATCGATAACATGGAAAATGCCTAACCCTGTCTGTCAACGGCTTAATCTGAAAACTTGACAGCAGCTGTCGAGAAAATAACTCAACAAGCCCATAATCGGTTTCATCCAAGTGCATGTTGGGCTTCCAAAGCAAAAACCTCAAGCCGGGTCTAGAAATTAATTTAGAATGAACTTCAGAGAGACAAAGAAAAAAATACAAAAGATAACCAGAGTGAATATCACTCAGTTTGGCTCTCAGAAATTATTCATATACCTCTTAAAATAATTGTATGATTCTAAATCTGCCCAAGAGGACAAACCGCTGTTCCGTTTTAAAAGTTTTACCTCTTGGAAGAAGCAGCGAAAATTAAACTATCCCTATTTGCTCCAAATGTAAAATGTTTGGAAAAAAATCCGCTTGTAGTTAGCGGAGTACGTTGGCATGACCTGCTTAAATTGGCAGAATTGAACCCTGGTCGCTCCCTGGAGCAAGAGAGAAGGTAGAGACACAAACTCTTGAGTTATGTCAAGCAAGTCATGTCCAAACCTCCAAATGGAAGATCCAAGATGGGGATAGACACTCAATCTACACAGCAAATGTACATTTTTTTGAATATTGGTAAAGATAAATATCTTTTAAAAATGATGCAAACACATGCCACACTCTTACTCTTTTATCTTCCATGCATATGCATTATTTACAAATTGAAAAATACTGATTTTGTAGTCTTTCTTTTGCGTGTTCTATTCCACTAACAGTCTCCACCAAGATGTCGCCTCTTTACAATCAACCAATCAGCATTCGTCAACCCAAACGCGGATCCAGTACAGCAAACATGGTCAGAAGGATTAAAGCCATTTTGAAAATAAAGTCCATTTTTCACACACATCAAAGAAAAAGATTATATAAAATAAAGTCAAACAGAACACGTCCACAAACATAACTGATAAGGAAAAGTTTTCTGTGGGTAAAATTTTACAATGCAAGCAACAGGAAGATATTTGCTTTTTTGTTGGATTTCTCAGTCTCGCGTATCACGCCGCTAACAATACTGTTGAAAATGTCATTTTATTTTTAATAGTCTAACTTTTATTTAAATATAATTTACTCTTATGCTTTTCAAGAAACAAAACTCTGGAAAAAGTATGCGATGCAGGGCGGTTGGCCAGGGGAGGCAGCGGAGATCTGCGCTGCTCTGTTTTCGTTGCATCAGCAGTCTAGTGGACGGAGTTCGTCTCCGAGAGTCTGTGGTGTGATGTAGTTTCAATCCTCGATGTACTCCCACAGGTCTTTGTCATAGCCTTCATGTACATGTTGCAGCAACACTCGCCGTCTGCTCTCACAGTATCTGCACACAGGAACACGGGGGCTTATTATTAAAAGACGCCAAGTATGTATGTGTATGAACTACTGTGGCAAAAAACACTTGTAACTTATGTTGCATATGTAACATTTGACTTTCTCTTATGCTTGTAGTAGTTAAACGCTTACCTGTATTTATCTTGTACTTTCTGCTTAATGTCCTGCAGAGAATCCTGGGAGATGTCTCGCTCTAGGTATCCAGACAGCACCTCTGTGGCATTCTCCAAATCTGCCTGGTTATTCTGGTATGAACATAGCGACCAACATTTAAAGCTGTAGGGAACCATGGACCGTCATAAAGTTTATTCTAAATATCTCCTATTTACCTCGAAGATGATGGACTGGTTGTTCTTCTTGAGGTAGAAGGCAAAGACGTAGGTGAACATCAGCGTGGAGCGACACTGGCAAAGCACGTCCACTGCTTTCTTCAGGAACTGCACCTCGATCCACGACATGTTGTGCTGCTGCATCTCCTCCATCTTCTGCTTGACCTGCGCGTACAGCTTGTGCTCGAAGCGCAGGCTCTGCATGTGGTTCATGTAGCGGTTGCAGTAAAACAGGTACCTCTGCAGGGCTGCCCTGGAACGCTGCGCAACACATGCATTGCATTAACCAATACATTAACCGTATCCCACGTTTATGCAAATAAGACAATAATTTGCATAAATTTTGCATAAATAGCTCAGTTGTGTCAAACTGGTACCTCCTGAGCATCTCTGGCCGCTTTGGCATCATCTTCGTTGTAACGATTGCAGTTGTACCTTTGGGTGAAAATGTATTCCAGGAATTAGTGTAATTTGTCAATAATGTCTAATGCATCTTCTGTATGCATTATTCAGCAAAAGCCGTTTTTAAACATGCTGTAAAACATTGGCACACAAACACATCCGTTTCATTAGTGGGATATTGTGTCTGTTTGTCTGAGATCCCCAGCTGAGTGAGTCACTAGGTTCTCCTATGTGGTGTTTGTACGTGATCGGTTAAAAAAGCACAAATGACTGCATGGAACATAGAGGAGGGATATACTAGACTTGGAGCCTGTTGATCATTCGTTCATGCGTAATTGCTGACATGGGAAAAGATGTTAGATGGTCTTCTGGGGGAGAGTTCAGGGAGCAAACATATGCCATTTATCAAATGCAATATCATTTAGGAGATCAGTCATATGGAACAGTTACAAACAGGAACAAAATACTACAGAAATACAAATATGTGAATTGGGTATAAATCTTTAATCCACTGTATGTTCATCTTTAGAGCCATTAGGACGTCCTGTCATTAGATTCGGGCCGAATGCAAAGATTGGATAAACATGGACCTTTCACAGAATATAAATAAATATGTTTAAACCACTTAGTGATGCTATCAGGATGTAAAAAGACTTTCAACAAGCATAACAAAAAGCGTTTCTGCAACAAATCACCTACGATGCCTTTAAAATCTGTCTCAATTACTGAAAAGGCCTTCTAGTGAAAATTAAACAAATAATACACAATAGTAATATAGTTGTCCAACTCCAGGAAAGAGAGATGAGCTAAAAACAGGATCTGGACCTACCAAGCTGACCCGTGTGGTTCCCAGGGGCCCAGGCAAACCCAGCAGAACTCTGCTTTGCAGTTCTGGTTCCGGCAGACCATGTGGTTACAGCCTCCATCTTTCTCAATGGTGACGTGGCATTTCGGACACTCCTGTTACACAACAGGAAGACGGCTGTTATCCTTCTGGGTCACATGACACAGGAAAAGACCGAGAGCTTCAAAGTGAGTCCAATCACTGACCTTCGTATTAGCTGCAATCCAGTTTGATGTCTCGCTGTCATCATCACACTTCTTAATCCATTTTCTGAGCCACTGGATGAGAAATGGTGACAAATCAGTGAGCACACGAATCAACTGTTCATCTAACCAGTGATGTGTGACGGACACATGCCACAGATATCATGTAAAAACAACAAGCACAATAGCAGGATACAGTGGCGATTTCGCATATGAATGGTTAAATGGTCTCTCAGTAGAAGATGATTGTAATCACCATATGAGAAGCACAAGGGATTTAAAGCTGCCTTTGTTTTTGCCAAAGGCACCCCCACAATAACAAGGCAAGTCTCTGAAGAGTCCCTGAATACTCAGAGCAGGAGAGGTGGCAGTCTGTTCACACAGAAAACACTGCCATACCAAATCCATGTTTGCCCCGTTCGACTGTAATTGCTGCATTTAACTTATTGCTGCATTTAACTTATAACTTAATTAAACTTTTATGTCTGTTCTTGGCATATTTTAAAAGCACTTATGATGGGGTCAAGAAAGAAAATAAGGAGGAGGCGTTCGTTTCATAGAAAAAAACTCATTTGGCTTTTGGATTTGGACAGAGTGGGTGGTTTGCACGAAGGCTTTTAAAGTTCACGCTGATGTAGAGAAACTACATAAATACGGGTTTATTGACTGCAAAGTATGATCCATGCTTGTTGCCAAAAATAACAGCTTAAATTGTGTTAAAGTATGAATAATGTCTGGCTAAGAAAACCCAAAGCGAACGGAGGTGTACACACACCCCTGCTGGAGATGTTAAAACACCCTCACTGTGCAAATCCAGCTGGCCTTCAACATCAGAACTAAAACTGTGTGAACTCAACGTACCTTACACTTGACTGGATCGTGCCAGTTTTCTCCACAGTTAAAGCTGTAGATGAATTTAATATATATTAGCATCACTTAGCCACACAGATTACACAATAACTTAAAGTCTAAATACTTTGTCTAGTATTTCTTTACATTTCTTAAAACTTATCAGGACCTTTTAGGTAAAACCATCCATGGAGATCATACATTAAAAAACTGCCAAACGACAGTAACATTTATTCATATAGCAGATGTTTTAAACCATAAGTAACTTTCATTTAAAGTGACTTGGATGTTTAAGATGACTTTTTGCCTCCTGGAACTTAAAGGGCAGAAAAAGTGCCTCAGATAGGCAGCTGTACAGACTGTAGGTGGTTACCAATGCCCTCAAAGAAAGGAGTCTCCAGTGTTCTCACATTTCCTGACCTGACAGGACATCCCTGAGCTGGAGGAAGCCCTGAACCTGATCTGAGTTCATGCTCCAAAAGTATCTGATCTTATCAGGAGATCAGTCTTACCAGAACTGCCGGCCACACTTGCACCGGACAGGTTTGGCATCTGGGTACTGAACTTTAACAACGTGGTGACAGTCAGGAGCCGGACACCATTTTAGCAGCCGGTTGCACTGCAGAGAAGAATCAGAATGAAGCAAGTTGAATCACTTTTGATTGAATTCCAACAAGATATTTAACTGAGCAAGACAAACAACCAACAGTCGGACCCAAAAGTCTGAGGATTAGAACAATATTATCATACCATCATATTAATATGGCCATAAACCTTTTGATCTTACTGTATAACAGTAAATTCAAAAGCAAACACACTGAAATGAAAACCTACCTCCACAAAACTATTGGTTATTAAATGCTGATACTTCAACTTCACTTTTGAATCTGTGATCAGTCGCCTGCAGAAAGAATGGTGAGAGATTTAAATCATGACAAGCCAACAGACATGCTTTCCAAAACAATATTTATGAAACATTTAAGGTCAACACAAACAAATCTTGTACTTGTGTCACTAAAATAGCAGGGATATGATATGTGCAGGTTAAGACAGCTGTGGATCCAGGATAATCTAATTAAAGTTACAGGAAGTGTTGTGACTCACACCTCCACACAGGATGACAAAGTGTCCTACTTCTGACTCAGACTGAGCTCTGTTGGTGTGGTCTACAGCTTAAAAAACTTATCCAAGGGCTTTCAGATATCACAAGAAATGGTGACTTGAGCGAGAAACAATATATGGGGGAATGGGACAAGAAACTATAGAAACATGAACTAAAAAGTGTAACTGCTTAATATGGCTTCAGTAGTAACTAAAGGTTAATAATGTTTTTCAGTAAATAAAACAAGAGACAATCATTTTTCAAGGAGCGTTTATCTGTTTGTTAACTCTGGAGTGCATGTTAACTGACTGAACCTGCAGAAATACAATTTTTAGAAGGAGTTGAGCAAAACAAGTGCAATTTATGACATCATCGTTGCCAGATTTGCACATTTTGCTGATTTAAAATGTGCATTTTATCATCGCATCCAGTTTTGTTGATTCTACTGCCAGAAAACAAAACGAGCTTAAAACATTTGATAAAAATCCACTGTGTTTTATGACTTTGCATGAGCCTGTTTTTAAGGCTGATGTGTCTCTCGAACACTTACATGACTGTGTTGTCATCCACCAGAATATCACAGCTATGAGCGGGACAGGAAATGGTCTAGAATGAAAACAAACAAGCTTGAGTTACAATAGGTCAAAAAAACGAGCGTAACATTGACACACAAAAAAGCTGCCACGGCAAATAAAAATCTACATAGCTGCAGGATTTACGTTAGCCAATCAGCTTCAGCGAGATTGTTAATGCTGCCATATAAGCTGCATGGAGCTCATAATCTGCAACCTCAGCATGTTAAACAAACAAATAAACATACACAGGATGTTTCTGGAAGGCTTTTTATTATGTAGCATTCTAGAGAACGGGAGTGTTAACAGATACCTGTCCCATTCCTTCCTCTATGATTTTGGTGGTCAAGTAATCGCCCCAGCACTGCATGCAGAACTTGTGCCCACATTCCAGTCCTGTGAAGTACTGCAAAATAACACCAAATTTAAAATTAGAGTGGGAAAGTTAAACAGAGTGCACACTGACTTTGGATTAGGCCGTCTGAAACTAATTTTGAGAATTTTACAAGATCGCTGAAATCCTGTGGCAAAATCTGTGGTCTTTGATCGATAGTTTGACATGTTTAGCAACAGCCGATTATTGACCACTGTGACACCAAAATTTCTGCGCCGATAATCTTCTGCACGTGTCAGAAATTTTAAGCTACAGTCCTGCAGCACAGTTCTGTGATTGTGATTGTACAGTGTGATCTCAAAAGACAAACATTGCGTCACTTAAAATCTAAAAATCATAGCTAACAGAAATGCCTTTATTTTGCCCCTGAAAAAAGAGCCCTGTTCTCTTAAACAGGTCGATACTGTCAACAAAACGGTTTTGGCCCAGATAAGGATCTTACAAAGCAGTTCTAAGCAGGTGACATATTAGTCAGCTGTTCGGATGATCTATTCCTCCTACAAAGTCCCATTGTCATGTCTTTGGCCTCTGTGTGTAATAAAGCTCTGATTGGCTGTCTCGGGGCAACAGGGAGCATGCAAAGGACAAATCAGCTTAATATTTGTGGTAGGACTGACGTAAGAGCTTTGCTTACAATGTCAACCCGTGCAGTTTAACAGCACAGAAGGTGAAGACAGTAATGGAATTTGGGAAGCATGTTGTGGGAACTTAGTGGCTGTGAGATTTATGAATGAATACATCAACTCTGAAATGGGAATCTAACATTAGGTACAACTAAATTACCTAATAGTCTGACACATATTGCCTAGATTTAATTAAGGCTTTAAAGGCAATATTAAACAAATGACAATCAGACGTTGCCAGATAACTTCATTGTTTGACCTCAAATGAACCACAAAAAACACGTTGGGCTTTTCAAGCAGAGAGACAGGAACTTCCACTGGTTGCTGTGACAGTTAAATACTTCAAAGTCACATTTCAAAGCAATAAACAAACCAAAACAGTTTCCAAATCCCAGCTGCTTAATCCAGAGTTTTCTTTCAGACAGTCGCTGTCTCTCATGACAAAGCTGATCAAAACAATGCATGCCGCATGCTCGCAGCGTTCCTTAAGGTTCTAAAAGCCCTTCTGTTCCTCAGCCCTGCTGCTTTGTATACAATTTGAGTAATCCAGTGAGGAGATTAGCAAGGAAAACAGCTCATTACAAATCCTTTCTGCCGACTGAGAGATACATAGAGCATCCAACACGAAAAACATAGATGTCAGAATAACACTAAACATCACCTCGCATTTCCCACAATGCACCAGCCAGTGGTAAAAAAAAACTGTCTGCACTGCTAAAAGACTTACAGAACCCAGTGAAATCTCTGCATAGAATGCGACTGTGTTAAGATGAAATTTGCGGCTACCGCATGTTGTTGCGCTGACTTGACTTTAGAGGACTTTTTGCAGTCAAAGATTCCTGTAAGTTATCAACACAGCAGCAGTGGAAATAGATTAATCAGAGGCAATGAAAGGGATTTCACCAGAGGAACTGACCGTGTTAGGATAGTTGAGATAGCAGATCTGACACGGCATGTCCTGTGCGGACGATCTTGTGTTCACGAGGCGTGTCCGAGACTTCTTGCTGGGATTTATAACATGACACTCTGAAAACAGCTTGTCCAGGTTACCGTCAAAATACCTGCAGAGAGATGTGTTAGATTTTTCTCATACAGTCAGGTTTGATGACTGGATAAACACGGAACACTGGAAAATTACCTTTCCATCAGCTTTTCTTTATCCCAGTTGAAATGACTAAGTAATATTCTAGTGATTGTAGCAGGATTCTGCAACGAGAGAGACGTGAATGCCATTTAACACACAATGACAAGGCAAGTCTGTTTGCAACGACTGTGACAAAGTAACAACACTGTCATCTCCTAGTTTTGCATACTACAACATACTTCAACTTGCTCACATTTTTCTGATGTGTACTATAGGTGGAACATCCCAAACACCGTGACATTAATATGCACAATGCTGCAACAACAATGCATAATGACATTCATATTGATAAAATGCATTTTATCTGTAGTGCTAATGTTTTACTAATGTAAATACATCCGCTATTGACTACTGAGTTGACAGCATTTTAAAAAGTTACGCCCTTTAAAGACATTCAAAGCCCAAATAGGGCATAAAAGACAACATTCCCAGAGGAGGAAAGCCATGATTTTCACTGTATTTATGCCAGAAACAGTTTCCACTTTAGACAATGATGTCAAGGTGCATATTGGCCAGTGGGGGGGGCTTATAAAATGTCAGACAGGTGTTGTAGACCGAGGACCTAAACTGGGCTAAAATGTATATCTTTCTGAGCAGGACCAAATCTATATCTTTCAGAGTCCATTACATTAGGACACTGTCTTATATGAAAACTAATATGTAAACCAAAACAAACTTAATACAAGCATTGTGCAGCTTCTATTACGAAATCTGTTACGATGCACATGATCTTCAACAAAGTACCAACATGGAAACATAATAAAAGACAATGTTGACTTCACAGAACAAACAGGCCTGATTACTGAGCATCAACACACAGCTCAACATAAAGTAACATAAATACCAGTGAGAATAAACAAAGCAACCAAACTGCGGGTAGAAGGTCGACTTTGAAGAGAGAGTCTTTACACAAAACAGCCCATGGCTATGTACTACAGCAGAAAACAAGCCTCAGAAGTTACAGCCGCGTACGCAAAATTACATTCACTTTGATGAATTATTTTTGTGCTGTTTAATCTAACACAACCAGGCATGACGATGGATCCGTTCCGCCATGTTGTCATCGGAACCAGCTAGATAACTCTTACAGGCTGACACGACTTAAAGCATTTTCCAGCTAAACTGATGAAGAGGAGGAGGCATTGTACAATTGCCAACATTGACAATTGCGTTACATTATCAATGTTTTATCAATACAGACGTGCAGCCATTTGTCCCTCCAGTGGGCGTGAAGACATTTAGTACGATTGACTATATGCATATTAAGCAACAGCTGGGTAAGCATCTTGTGACATTACTGGAGGTGTTGACCAGAGCTTTGCTGCACTCCTGAGGACGCAAACCCCGTCCATCACGGTGATCATAGATAAATTTATCCCAATGACGCTACGATCCTCGTTTTTCATTTCTGTTTGGTTCCCAAAAGACCGCTGAGGCTTTTGACCCAATTACTCTCTCTTGCACGGCCAGTGGGGGCAAAGTTTCGCAGAACGATGCCAAAACATTCCCTTGAATATATCGCGGAATCCAAGGCAACCTGTGCCTACGGGATAACCTGAAAACACATACCTGGATGACCTCGTTGACCTCCTTGATACACTCCACCATATGCTGCAGGATCTGCTCGGCCGTTAGAACTTCAAAGCGGTAGTCTTCCTCATCCTGTCCGGGCCCGAGGCCGCTGCCTCCCGTCTCCCCGCAGTCGTCTCGATCTCCTCCGGCCACCACGGGATCGACCAGCTCTACCTCCCCGAGCTCCAGGGTGTCGTCCGCGGTCTCATCTTCACCGCTGTCTTCGCTGCATTCCTCTTCCTCGTCGTCGTATTCGTAATTGTAACCCTCGTCCGAGTCCATGACTGGGTGGCGTTTAATGTTGTGACACGCCAATCGAGACAAGGCAGAGAGGTTATTTTTTAGCAGACAAAGCGAGACAATCTGAAAATACTTTAGCTTACTAGCATTCCAGCTTTTTGAGCAGCTGAGAAAACAACAACAGAGACGCTGCTGCTGGGCCAACAAAGAGACGCAGCGTCACGGACCGACGCTCAGTGACGTCATGTACGTAAAACAAATCTGTTGTTTTTAAATAAAGTTGCTTCAAAATTGAGACTGAATTAGAAAAGCCATAAATGAAACTCGTACATTAATAAGTTTATATGTTATACTGGAGCCCCAGAACACGGCTGATTAAAAAAACAAATGTCAATTTCTAAAGTATCGAAGTTAGACAGTTTATGGTATAATGTAGTCTATATTCTTGGTAACACTGTGTTCTTTTCTATTTGCTTATTTTCATTTATTTTCATCATTTATTTTTTTTACTCATTTCTTGTCCTCTTTAATTTACCTGTTCGTTCAAATGTGTGTTTGTTCAATCCACCCTATTTATTTTCTATACTGTATGTTTCGGCTACTTAAAGTCCTGTATAGTGTTTGGCAGTCTTGTAAACGTTAGCAGCCACGTCTATAAATCTGATAGATACACCCGATTTCCTACAATTCTCTTTAAAAATAAAGCAGTGTGTAAAAACAGACCTGACCTGTTTTTCCGTAAGGTATCTCCTGGTGTGATTTGTCAGTATTTAACTTAGTTCAGACTTATCGTCTAACCCAATAAACCTAATTCAATTGAAAAGACAAGCAGAAAAGCAATAAAAAGACAAAGCAATACCCTAAACCTTAAGATTGTCCGTAAATCTGGTGTTGCGGTATCCTGCGTTTGAAGGAGGCGGAACCAAATAAAAATGATCGTTTCTGTCGGACGCTTTAAAAACACACACGCGTTCTCCCGTTGCCGTGGCAGCAGCAGGACTTTCGCAACGTTTGGGCGATTTAGGGGATGGATGCTCGACAGACAGGTAATTCACCTTTAAAATGTGTATAAAAATATCATCGACTAATAACGAATTGTGTGTTTAGCACTAAACTTAGCGTTTGATTGTTTTGTACCGTCGTGGCTTTTAAGATAAAGATTAAACGCTCCGGTCTTTCCACTAAAACACCAGCTTCCGCTTCAAATCTGGCAGATAGTAACTGTTGTCTGATTTCTAGTGTGAGTTTCCGGGTTATTAAAACGCCAGCAGCTGTGTTTTTGTGGCTCTGAAATGTGTACCCAAAGATCTGTAACACTTGTTTATCTAAACGTGCTATGAAACCCAAAAGATCTGCTGGGTGGCACCGAAAACATGGTGGAGATGCAGAACTTGGAGGAAGAGGACTTTGCTGTTTCAAAGTAAGTGAGATGTTGGTGTTTATCGAACATGGGTCAACTTCTGCGAAACTGTGTGTGTGAAATATGTGTGAAATACACATTAAATATGTGTGAAATACACATTGAATATGTGTGAAATATGTGTGAAATGCACACTATTATATTTTGTCTCCATAGGTCATCAGATGCCGATGCAGAATTTGACATGGTAATTGGCAACATCGAGGATATTATAATGGGTATAAAATTATATATTGTTCTATTCAATAAACAAAAAAATACAGTAATTAGATTTAGTTCACACTAGTGAATTTATTGTCTTATTAAGAACATGGGGTATTATTGTTTCACCATGTCCTAAACAAACAAAAATATAATGCATTATTATTTTACATTTTGATTTTATCATTGCTTTGATGAGTTTCCAAACAAATCCAAACAAACTGATATTCCTGTGGTCAAACTGACACAATGTTCCTTTCTTCACAGAGGATGAATTTCAACATCTTCAGCAGTCTTTCATGGAGAAATATTATCAGGAGTTTGATGACTCTGAGGAGAACAAACTCAGCTATACACCCATTTTTAATGAATATGTGCGTATCCCTTTGAGCTTCTGGTTATATGTTTATGTTCCTTGTTGAAATGCTAAAAACATTCTTTGTGAAAATTTGCCTTTTCAGATTGAGATCTTAGAAAAACATCTGGAGCAACAACTGATAGAACGAATTCCTGGTTTCAACATGGATGCTTTCACAGTTTCACTTAAGTAAGTTAAATAAATGAATTAGATGTGTGTTGTGTTCATAGCTCATCATTGACAATATACAACTAATACACCTTTTTAATATACAAAAAAATAAATAACAGCAGTTCTTCATTGAAATATATGCTAGATAACCAATACAGTTACCATGTTAAGATTTTATGAGCCTAGACAGCAGTTTAAAAACGGTTTCATAATAGCTTTTAGTAGCTTTGTAGTAGCTTTAGTAATAGTTAAATAATAAAAATAGTTCTATAACTGTTAGAACTATAAATAATAGAAATAGTTTGTTAAACTACTTTGAAATTAGCTGAATGGTGGCTGTTTGGGGGCAGAATTTAACATCTAATGAATTAAACGTTTCTTAATATGATACACATCATGCACCACTAGATGGGGATATTTGCATATGTCAGTAATTTGTTTCAGTGTAACGTTGACCTTGACTGTACTCAAAACTGTACCGTGTAAGTTTCATTTTCCATATTGATGTTTATTGATTTGCCTGTTTGTTTGTTAGACAGCACAAAGATGAAGTCTCAGGCGATATACTTGATATGCTGCTGACTTTTACTGACTTCATGGCCTTCAAAGAAATGTTCATTGATTACAGAGCAGTGAGTACAAATCTGTTTGTTTTTAATGCTATAAAATACAGGATTCATAATGTGACACAATTGCCTGAATGGCCTGAAAAGCTATTTTTATATCTTTAATTACGATGAATCTGTGGTCAATGTGTTACTTACTAGTACAATGAACAGTGGCTATAAACTTATAAGCAGTAACTTTTTTTTTGCCCAATATTCTTCCCACAGGAAAAGGAGGGTCGAGGTTTGGACCTTAGTACCGGACTGGTGGTAAAGTCTTTAAATTCTGCTTCCTCTACACCTTTGGCCTCCAGCATGACCTCACAATCTAGCTGAACCAATGAAAACATGGATCTCGTCTGAATGACTTAATCAGTCAACACAAAATTCCCCTTATTTCAAAATATAAATATTTATTGTAAGTTCCTTTCTGACCAAAGCTTAACAGAAGGGAATCCATGTTTTTCTAGGTTAACGTTTAAACATGACATTCAGGGAAATTCTTATCCGATATAAGACTTTTTGAACAGTATTCTTGTGATCTTGCAAGAAATCCAGACTCAGTCTGGATTAGTCCTTAATATCTTGTTTTGTCTGTTATGCAGAACATAATTACTGTTTTAGATTCATGTAGAAAGTTGTAATAATTTATAGTCTATGAGTTATTTTTATATAAAGTGTGCTTTAAGCTGCCACTTTGTTGAATCTCTGAAGAGCCCTTAATTTTTGTTCTATCCTTGAATGATCGTAATTTTACCACTTTACAAATGAAAGATTTAATTACATCATAATTTAATACATAATACATAAAAAAGTACATACATTTAATGTATTATGTAAATATGTAGCCGTTACATAAGTATAATACAATGTGCCTGATGTGGACATCATTACAAAGGACCCTGGAAATTAACAGCATAAGACATTATATACAGTTCATGGATTAGTTATTACTGATGGTGACACAAAAACTGACACAAATTTAAAAATGACACAAACTTTATTCAAAATAATACTTAGTTTTGCAGCTGTTTTTTACAACATACAGTCATTTTGTTCCCCTTTTATTCTTTGTTCTAGATGAATGTTGTGTGCATTTGTTTATTATGTGTATATATGAACATGTCTGAGTGTTTATGAAAGAAATAAATGCAATGGTTGTTTAATTACATATGATCAACAACTGTCATTATTGATTACATGTTCCTTCTATTTATGTACTCTTAAGTATAACTTAAAAGTAAAACATCACTTTAATGCATGAATTTTGTAAACAAAACCATATATTCAGTGTGTTGGGATTGTGATTTAGAAACAATGTCTATGTCACAAACCATCTATTAACTGTTGGAAATATAGCAGTGTTTTCTCATACTCTGATACTCTGACTCTTTTCAGTGACGCTTCTAGAAATGTCCTTCTAGAAATGTCACGCAAGTAATGTCCAGTTCAGCAGTGAATGTGTTGACCAATGAGTGTGAGGTACATCTATACAGGCACTGTGGTCCCTGTTGTGTTTTGTCCATCTCCTCTCCAGACCTTATAGGCAAAGAAGCTACTAGCTCCGTATAATAAGGTCACCACTATAGCAAAAAACTGCAAGAAGAAATGTACACAAATGTGTAAATGTAAGTAATATAGATGGTTTTAACGTAAAAAGTGTTTAATGTAAGATGGACCTGATGAAAAGATAAAGCAATTTGTGTTGAGGCCACAACTATTTGGTTAACAAGTAAGCTAAGTTATTCAGCAGATAACTAGGTTTAAAGATGCTATAAGTTTTACACGCTGTAAATGTTTACACATGGAGGAGACTCATTAAAGGTTTGTCATGTGCTTCGGAACAATTGGACTCTGACCCATGTGGTTTAAAGACCTATAAAACAACTTCACAGCCTTTTTGCTATCATAGTTATCATTCCTCTCTTAAAACCTCATTTTACTATTTATTACATACAAGTAACGAAACTAAATAAATTTGTTCTTGGCGCTTTAACAATATTTTTTTTAAATGAATGCAGCTGCAATCAGCATTTCTCAGGAGTTCAGAAATACTATTTGTAAATCTGATTTTCAGGGTGTTATTAATGTCCAAATCACGTGATCTGAGTGACTTCATGCTATTATCAGTGAATGTTGCTCAGATAAGTCTTTGCTTTGTAGGAAGTGTGCCGTAGGTCACACCTTAAAACTACTTGGACGAAACACCTCGTGCTTGTGTGTGTGTTGCTACTGACTTACTGCTGAGGCCCCCAGATGACTATGATGAATAAAAAATTGGCCCGGGACTGATATTGCATCAGCTAAAAAGGCTGTCAGATACAAAAGAGTTGCAACTGTGTAGAACACCAATAGCTGTAAAACAGAGATGAAGAGAAATGCAAACATTAAAACATTAACATGGAAAAATAAGCAGAAAATTTTGGCCTGTAGTAGAGGCAGGTGTCTTACCACCAAAGGCCAGGGCATTGTGGGTAACTTCTGATCCAGGCCCAGTAACAGCATGATGAACAGTGCAATGCTTAAAAGCCACAGTGTCACACTCACAAACATCACCCAGCCATAGGCAGGGATTACAGTGTAGGGAGTGCTGGCAATCAGAGCCCACACCAGCAATCCAACAAACTGAGGAGAAGATAAAGACCACCACATGTTCAACATCAATGACAAAACACAAACTCTAGATAGAGATCAATGTAAAGGATATTGACTCTTGATTTATGCTTAGGATAACTGGTAGAGTGTGGTGCTTATAGCAAATCCAATGTCATGGGTTTGAGTCCTAAGACACGCAGGGATTCATAGGGATTCAAAATATACGGTTTACCCCAAAAGCATGAGGGCTGCTTTGGATATAAACATAAACAACATAACCTTAGAAACAATTTGTATATCACTGTCAATAATTGCTGCTGTTTATAGTACTGATGTGTGATGCCAATAGCATCCATTTGTACAATGCATATCAAAATCAATTATTTATTTGATTTAGTTCTGACTATGTGTCAAAAATTCACAAACTATTTAGAAGCCTGTTATGTTTGTTTTGGGAAATGTTTCATTGATTCGTCAGTTGTGCGTTTATTTATTCAGATGAAAGCTGTTAGGGGTTTGGCCAAAAGCTTTATAAATACTGCCAAGCATGCAAGTGACCACATATATACAAAATATTCAGCTAATATTTCCAGTTATTGCTAATGTGTTAGCTTATTCCATGTGTGAACCTGATGTTAAATAGAAACATGGTGTTAAGTACAGCTGAACCTAAACATTGGCTTTATCTACACTTATGTTGACTCAGTGTAAATATACATCCAATGCTAGCAGTACAATTGGAACTACAGACCCAGGCAAACAGTATGCTGCTATGCGGATTAATTCAGTGTCATATTTTTTCTCCACTAGCTATGAAATAATTAAAGGTGGACCTAGTTTGACAACGGATAATAGACTGTAACAAACAAGTGAAAGCATGTAAAGTAAAATATGTATATTATGCAGAATAGTTGTATTTCTTTAACTTACAATCTGAAGCAGAAGTAAGATTCCAGGAATGCTCTTGATAAAGTTCACATCAACATTTAACGGAATATCAAATCGTCTCCGAGGTTCAGGGGAGCTTGTCTCTGTGTTGACCTTCCCAGGAAACTCTGCCATTTCTGCTTAGTTAAAAGACAGCCAGGGGAATAAAAGCTAGCGTACGAACCTTAGAGGAGACACACTAAACCAGATAATGCAGGTGTTGCCAACTCCTAACAACTCAGCTTTCAACTCTCTCTCTCTCTCTTTCACTCTCTCTCTATCACTCTCTTTCTCACTCACACACACTTTCAGTCTCTCTAGTCCTTCCTCTCTCTTCAGAAACTCGTGCCATAATGCATCTATTTACCTGCTGTAATAAAATAACTTTTGTAAGTGTAATAAAACAAGAATTCTCACCTGTGCTCTAAATAAAAAAGAGAAAAACAATAAAACTGAACACTGGGTTATAAAGTGGTTAAACGTGGAAATCTGTTTTTCATGCATTCATCTTGTTCTAAATACTATTCTGTAGGAAAAACAAAAGATATCACCAGCACCAGATGTAAAACTTTGTTGGCAAATAATTTTTCATTGTTTGCTTGCATGATAACAGCTTTAAGTTGCTTTGATTAAACGTAACACTTGGGGACGCTGTAAGTCAACTTTCTAGCCGACGGGAAAAGTTTTTGTCAGAAGTGGGATTCGAACCCACGCCTCCAGGGGAGACTGCGACCTGAACGCAGCGCCTTAGACCGCTCGGCCATCCTGACATACTTTTGCAGTTGTTTAGTGAATAAATAAACCAATAATATCAACTAAACAAACATTAAAACGCTACGATATCTGGGACTGAGGTGAAATTATTTACTCTGTTTTCTGTTGACACAGCAGCACAACACAACGTTACTAAAGAACATTGACATTAACTTTCCAACATACACTCAAATAAAATAATGTTAGCGAACAATATATAATAATAATTATAATAACAATAATAGAAAATATTGGATTCTTAAATACTTTTGATTATATATGTGGATACGTTGTATATTGAATATCAAAAACATTATTCTCAAATAGTGAAACTTACGTATCTGCATAATAAGTATAATAAATACGTGTAATACGCCTAAATAACGTTTGTATAACCAAAAAATAATGTTAATTCCACATCTTAAAAACTTTTAAAACGACTCTTACAACCTAAAATACAGAAACGTCTGCATGTTTTTAAATAATAAATAAGCCAATGAGAAGGCAGAATAAATAACAACCAATAGGAAGGCAGGATTCATTCACAGCAGGATGTGTATCAGCAATTCAGTTCAAGCAGCAACTGTGTATCAGGTTGTGTGTCATGGTTGTGCAGGTTTCAATCTGTTTCAACATCAGTGTCACACATACAAACACCTTTTTTGCTATAGATGTGTTTTGCTTGAGACCACATCAGCAAGACAGAGACCCTTCTTTGTGTATGTGTGGCCAAGCACCACTGTAGTAATGTAACATCATGGTGAGAATACAGTGGTAAGTAAGTCATTGTTGTGATCTATTTCCACTCCAGACAATACAGCAGACACGACTTTATTTTGGGAAAGAGAATTTTAACAATCTATGTGACTCCCAGGTGCTAAAAGTTTAATGCTGTCATAACAGCGAGGGTGGGGTGGATGGGGTTTAATTAACTTTACAAACAGCATGGAAATTTCTCACGAAATTATGTCAGAGGGTTTAGCTGTTTCTTTCGGTTCCCACCCGTTGACCACTTGACCTCTGATTTGCAGACATTACATTTCACAATATTTGTGAAAAATTACTTTATTACTTTATTAAATTACTTTACACATTATAGATAATACACATTAAACTTTCACATTGTATAGTAAAGCTATATGTTATTTTTAGGCTATTAGTATATTATTTTAAGCATTTTACAATAGTTAGGGAGTAAACAATTAGTTGTTTATGAATTCAATACTTTTAATGCACTTTAACTTTAAAACCTTTTTAACTTTCAAAACTTTAACACAATATAAAGTTGCTGTGGATCTTGGAAAATGTATTAATGTTTTTTGTTTGTGTTTAATTTTTAATGCCTGACCATTATTTGCCTATGGGAATAAAAATATGCATTTAAATCCAACATTTGAAAGTATCTCTAAATATGTCAAGTCATTTATTTAACTTGCCTTGTTCCCATTACTAAAATGTTATGTTTCATTCTATAATCAAAGAAAATAGAAGGAAATTAAAAATAGAAATATCTGTTTTTCAAGGGGGTTGGATTTACGTAGTACTAGAGGCATTACCTATTAGATTCAAAACCTCTCTTTGTGTTACAAAGGCCTCTGTATGTGGCTCTGCCTCCCCTCCCTCAAAAATGTTCCAGCATAAGATGGTTCCTGAAATAAGGCAGTTTATAGCAAATCCCCAACCCATGATTCTTTTCCATGGAGGGAGTATTGACCAAAGCAGAGACTAAGCAGTGTGTGTGTATGCATATATCTGTCTATGTACACACACTTGCACCTCTGACTGTTTGAGGATCTTGTAAGTATGTGTGATGTCGAAGGTCAGGAGGGGATGTTTGAGTCAGGGTGTGTCTTGTACAGCGAGCCGGAAAGTGAGAGAAAAAGGGCAAAGTAAATGACAGAGATGTTACTGAGACGTCAAGGGTGTGGGCTCTCTTTCGTTATAAAAGGACCCTAAAAGCAAAGGTATTAGAAATTAGACAATCCCTCTGGACAGAGACAGAAAATAACAGTAAGAGTCAAGAACAAGATTTTACAAGAAAATTGATTACTTGCAAGAGGTATTTATCCATGGCCAACCACAATGGTAAGTCACTTTTAGGAAATCACAGTAAATATGTTTGTGGCTCTATGCTGCACAGATATTTTACATAGCAAATAGTGAGGATTGAGTTCACAGAGATGTTCACATATGTATAGAATATAAATATGCCGTTTAGTACATTCACATATCACTATACTATACTAGCCATGGGATTGTTATAGTATGTGTAATTCAAATAATATGTGTGCAACTTAAATATATTACATAAAAATATTACAAGCAGTCCAACAACAGTTGGAGAAATACATTTCTATTAGCACTGTTTCCTTGCTTTCTCCTGAAAAAAAAAACAGGAGAAAAAGAGTCTTTGTTTTTGTGGTCCAAATATTATATATTACCTATATAATACATTTAGTCATAACCTTACTTAAACGTTTTGGTAACAGTTTTGATTCATGTCTTATGGCCAGTTATTCTGAGTGGAATAGACCTGCAGTGTTATGAGAATAATCACGCTCACCGAACACAAGAGATGGACAGAGAGCGACTGCTGGTGCGCAGAGGACAACCCTTCTCTGTGGTGCTTCAGTGTTGGGATCGTACACCGCAGCCCCCAGACCACCTGCTCAATGTGATACTACACCTGGGTGAGTGAACTTGCAGACTGAATTCAACATGTGTGATAATCTCATAGAAAAGAAGTCTCCTGCTTCTCATATTCTTCATTTGATAAAACAAAAACCTTATAACATATAAAATCTGCAATATTCTTTATATAGTGGCTGCGTGCATAACATACATGCATTTGCACTTCTTTAATGTCTTTAATGAAAACCTTTTTTATTTTTGAGCTGTCATGGGAACTTTTGAAAATGTTTAGAATTTGAAATAAGTTTAAAAAACATTCTTATAACCAAACGGTAACATTAATACAACGTCAATATAACGTTAATGGATGTTTTGACTATTTATTATACTTAATGAAAATATTTAATTTAATTAAAGCATTTTGGATATGTTGGTGTTACAGGTAAGAATAATGAAGTGGTTCTGAAGGTGACAGAGGCAGAGACGGATCATAGGAATTGGTGGTTCTGGCAGCGTCAAGCTCAAAGTGAGGTGATGCTGACCCTTCACAGCCCCGCTGATGCTCCTGTGGGCTTGTACAGCATGACTGTAGTTCTGCTCTCAGCTGACGGACAGATTCTGGAGCAGACCGAGTCTCGGACCTTCTACCTGCTTTTTAATCCCTGGTGCAAAGGTGAGGAGAACAATTAAATTAAATTAATTAATTAAATCATCCTGAAACTGAAATTTCAAGGGTCTGTTCTTCCCTTTGGTGACACATTTAAGTAAAGTTTTTGGAATAAAATACATAAATAAAAAATAAGGTTCACAAACAAATAATTTATAATAAACACTACAAAAGTCCATAAAAAATAGTAATGTTAAATTTTGATTTCAAGACTTTAAAGAAACTGAAATTTTGTAATTATTTACTCATCTGACAGGATATTCTATTCCTGACAGAAAAAAGCAAATGTGTATAAATATGTAGATATAAAGCATAATATAACATAATGCGACATGCTATATCATACATACGTTCACATATATTGGTTTATATTAAATATTATAGCTATTACAATATATACAGTATGTGATTCTCTTTATGTTGACATTAAAGCACAATTATATTTTCTGTAGAGGACTCTGTGTATCTCCCCAGTGAGGAACAGCTGCAGGAATATGTTTTAAATGAAAATGGGATCCTTTACCAGGGCTCATGGAATGACATCACCAATGTGTCCTGGAACTACGGACAGGTAACAACAGACATGCATTTACAGTCAATGGCCTCTCTGAAGTGTCGTGACCTGAAATAACTGACAACATGGTGGGGATTTATAGCCAGTGTTGCATGGTGGTGGAATCCTGAGGAGACAGTGTGTGAATTGTGACAGATTGGTGGCAAAAGAGCCACAGAAGGCTTGTCTGCTGGGTAATCGCTCTCTGCAGGCGTCAGACATTTCTAGCACAGACGGCTGTCTCATAAACAAAAGCCTTTATCACCGTAGCTACACAAAATATAGAAAAGAATAGAACAGATTGTGCTGAGTTGGTACCAACAAATAGTTTTTTAGTACTAATAATTTCCCATCTGGAAAGACCAGCTTAGTCCAGCCTGAATTTCCATGCTGGTCCAGGGTGGTTTATGCTGATCTGTGCTGGTTTAGCAGGTAAAGTAGTAAAAACAAATGCAGCTGCATGTTTACTAGCTAGTCAGCCAGCTGGATCTGTTTGGCAGATCCAAACAGTTGGTTGGCCTAGCACATCTTGCTGGTTTTGCTATTTAAAATACTTTGAGGTGATATAAGCTCACCTACATGTTGTGCAGTGGACCAGCTTCCAAACATATTAATAATCACCAATTCAGGACTTTTAGTTAAAGAACATTAAACAGCAACTTGTATTTTTTGTGTTTTTTTAAACAGTTTGAAAAAGAGGTGGTGGATATTTGCTTTGAATTGCTGGACAATTCCCCAGCAGCCCTTAAGAATTCAGAGATGGATATTGTCAACAGATCATGTCCAGTTTATGTTAGCAGAACTGTTACTGCCATGGTAAGCCATTCACTGTAGTCTCTACCTCTGTTATCATGTAGTTATTTTTAATGCAATTTTGCAACGTTTATGATTTGTTCATGCATGTCATTTTTAATTAATTTAATATTTTTGTTATTCTGAATCTAAAATTTACATTTAAACCTGAACATGTACTTTCTTTCTGTACTTCTTGGGCGGAGCCAAAGCCCAACGTTAATGTGCTTCATGCATTAAACCGCCCACTTCTTAAATCCAATTAACTCCCAGTAGTAAAATCAAGCCATGCCCACACCTCCTGCATTTCACTCAGAAAAACACTTTGGAACGTTTGGAACTTCCTGTTTTGGACGTGCACTTTAAAACGATGCTTGTTCAAGAAAAAACATTTTACTTTACAAGCGGTGTGTTTATGCAAACAAGTAGTTTGTGTTATCTTGATAGGTTAATGCTAACGATGACCGGGGAGTAATTTCCGGGCGCTGGGATGGAAAGTACAGTGATGGAGTGGCACCCACACGTTGGACAGGCAGCGTGCCCATTCTGAAGCGCTGGAGTGAGACTGGAGGACAGAGGGTGCGCTACGGGCAGTGCTGGGTGTTTACAGGTGTGGCCTGCACAGGTAGGAGCTTTATAACAGTTACTTATAAACTGTTCTGCAGATAATATGAAGCCACTGATGTCTCACATATGGACTGCAACCCCTTATTCCCACAGTTCTCAGGTGTCTTGGTATTCCAAGCAGATGTATCACTAACTACTCCTCTGCTCACGACACAAATGCCAACCTCACTGTGGATGACCTTGTTAAAAATCAGCTTGAAAGTGTGTCTGAAGGCAGGAGGGACACAATCTGGTGAGATTATAGAAAACAAATCATTTCACATATCAGTAAAACAATATTTAATATTTTAATGACACATAAATAAAAACAACAATAATTGTCTGAGCTGTTTTTTATGTGCTAACTCTGAGCAATAACATTTCCCATTTTGGCAGCTTTTATCCAAAATCACAGACTACATTTTTTATTAGTAAAAGTTGTACATTTGTATTAGTTTTCTAGGAAACAAGCCTCCAACCTGTAAATTGTTAAAGCAGTGCCTTGCTAGTTGTTGTAGTTCTTGAAATATGACCCGTATTTACTTTCTCAGGAATTTCCACTGTTGGGTGGAATGCTGGATGAAACGTGAAGATCTTCCTAAAGGTTACGATGGATGGCAGGTGTTAGATCCCACTCCTCAGGAAAGAAGTGATGGTGAGTTTTAAACTCCAATACTGTCACTAGTATCTTGTTATGAGTGCTTTGATCCATGATGTACCCAGAATTCCTGAAATTCCAGAAGCTTCCTGAAATTTCTGTGGAATGGAATGTTTAATGTTTGCTCTCCTTTAATTTTTCCGTGTTCTCACAGGAGTGTTCTGTTGTGGGCCGTGTCCAGTCCATGCCGTCAAGGAAGGAGATCTGGGGTTAAAGTATGACATTCCATTTGTGTTCTCAGAGGTGAACGCGGATCTGGTTGTCTGGATTATTCAACCGGATGGGGAGCGGTCCCAAGTGTACCATAACAGCAAAATTGTGGGGCAGAAAATCAGTACAAAGAGCGTGTATGGAGACTCCAGAGAGGAAATTACTGCCAATTACAAATATCCTGAAGGTGATGTCAAAAAATAAAATGAATATTTTATCAATAATAATTTCAGTCTGTTCATTTTGGGTTTTAGAAAAATGTACCCCAATTAATTGTTTACTATAAAATAACTATAAAATGTGTTAAAAAGTACAGCATAAAACAATTTTGATTATGTTAAAATACATTTATTTAATGTTACCTGATTCTGATACTATAATGGGTATTTAATTCTACTGCAGGCTCACTGAAGGAGCGAGAGATTTATGACAAAGCAGGAAGACAAGTGGCTCAACATAAAGTAGACGCAGCGCGGCTGGAAATCTTCATCAGACACGCTCCAGCTATTCACGGCACAGACTTTGACGTGTTCATAGAGGTGTATAATGCTAGTGGGGAAGACAAAGATGCACAGCTCACAGTCACAACCAACGCAGTGACCTACAATAGCATCGATCTGGGGGAGTGCCAGCGAAAGACCACTTCTGTTACAGTTCCTGCTCACAAAGGTAGAACTGATATGCTTGTGCCCAATTGTGACGGATATGGGTAATTTTAAATACAGCGGGACCCTTAGCCAAGTGGGACCCAAAAGTTGTGCATTTAGCTTATCCATGTCAGTGCCCAAACACCCAGAGCTGTGGGGCAAGGGGTCTTGCTCAAGGGCACCACAGCTTTTTCGTGGTAGCATTAAGAATCAAACCTGCAACCTTCAGGTTACACATCCAACTCTTGCCATTAGGCCACAACTGCCCCTAAAGTGACATCTTTCCCACTTGGTTTGGTATTTTGTTATCTAATGCAAAAACATTTATATATGTGGCTGTGGGCAGTGTTTAAGTGTTTAGGCCAGTGACAATGAAGGCTAAAATATGTTTGTCTCTTTTTAGCGCATACAGAAGTGTACCGACTTAAGTATGATCATTATGGCGCATGTGTGACTGAACATCATATGATAAGGGTCACTGCCCTCCTTCAACCCAGTGAACGGCAAGACAGAGTCGTTCTGCATGAAACCAGCATCCCTTTAAAAATGCCAAGGCTCCATATCAAGGTATGAAACGCACTAGCATAACATCCTAGCATAATGTCTTAAGGCCTCTACTGTTTTATGCTGTCTACTGTTTCATGAACTGACAGTTTTTTCTCTTTTCCAGGTTATTGGAGAAGCAATTGTATCACGTAAACTGATAGTACACATCTCATTCACCAATCCCTTGCCTGTTAGCCTTCAAGAAGGCGTGTTTACCATGGAGGGGGCGGGTCTAACTGAAGCAAAAGAAATAAAAATACAGTAAGTCATTTGCATGTTGTTTTAAGATAATGAAGACAGTCTGAAGTTTGACATTATTTACACAATCAGTCAGTCACAATTCTGCCTTGAAAGAAACGTACTGTTAAGTCACTGTATGTCTCTGATTCTTTAATAGTGGTAAAATTGAACCTGGTCAGGCTGTGATGGTTAAATTTACTTTCAAGCCCACCCGTGTTGGCCTGAGGAAACTGCTCGTGGACTTTGATTCGGACAGACTGAAAGATGTTAAGGGAGAAGCCACCATCATTGTCCAGCATAAAAAGAAAAACAGCAACGTTATCCCAGAAATCTAAACAAGCATGTATTATTTACCTGGCTAACAGTGAACGCTTCCAGAATGTTGGCTACCTCTTTCTAAACCGTTTTTCAAAAATGTTCTTGCAGTAACCTTAGAAGAAAAATGTTTAATTTCATTTATTTATGTTATTCTTAAGTTGTTAGTGAACATTTAAAAACAAAAATGTTGGAGTAAAATTCTTGCAACCAAGCAATACTTGTTAATGCAGCATGTAAAAACTATACTGGAAATTCTTAACCGTTACTTAAAAGAAACATTAAAGAAACATTCTTACAACCTACAGTTAGCTGGGTAGATTCATACATTGTTTACGTTGTAAATTGTGCTTTAAATGCAAATATTTGGTTGGGTCACAACCAAACATGTTTTGTTTGTTTGTATTTTGTGAGTGTGCTACTTTTTTAAATTTACCACGATTTCTTCAAACACTTTGATACAGACATTGATTTTAAAAACACAAAAGACAAGTTTAAAAACCCCGGTCACATACATGCACAGCCATATGTTATCATGCCCAATGCAAATGACTTACAGTAAAGTTTTTCATATTTCCAATTCTGTATAAACAAAATAAATCGCAAATAAATTTGTGACTCTGACCACTTTATTTGTATGGCACTAAAAAGAAGGTGTAGACTTTAAAAGACTTTAAAAACTAACAATAAATCATTTTCTTGCCTTATCGGGCAGCAGGTGATTTTTATGACTGGCAAGCAGTTTAAGTAGTTGCACCATTTTATAATAAACGATCACATCTCTCACAGTCATATGGTTTATCAACATTTGTTGGCTATTTAATATGGCTATTTTTATATGGCTATTTAATGCTTATTTGAAGCTGTAATGTGTTGTTGTGTTTTGTAGTATATGATCGCCACCTGCTGTGAGGAAGTGCTTACTGTCATTTCAATGAAACGAAACAGACGATATTGAAAGTAACTTTTAACTCTATTTAAATTATTATGACTTGTATAAACATTTTGTATTTTGTAGACCTATGTTATGTCTATTACCCGAAGACTGTTTCAATTGTATAGTCATGTTTGTAAAAGTGATACCCCCCCTCACCCTGTAAAATTAACTAGGATAAAGGATTAACTAGGATAAAAGTTTATAAGTCTGACGCCTAAATGTCACAATAAAAATAACATAAAAACTTTAATTCACGTTTCTTTATCGTTGCATCATCCAACTCTATTTACTGTGAATTGACATCTAGCCTCGTTTTTGTTTTGATCGACAGCCTCCTAAACCAATAGAATCTACGTTAACTAGACCGTACCTGTTCTTGGACCAATCATGTGTTGTGGGCGGGACAGAAGATGCTCTTGGTTTCTGGCGTGGCAAGTAGTGTGTCACGTTACTGAAGCGTTATAAGACTAACACTCGTAAGTTTCTCAACTTTTATATATGATCTGTTAGTTTGTATTTAATGATTTATATGATTTGCCTTTGCTGCGTGTAAAACGAGGCTTCATGAATTAAATGATATGACGTTTCTATGGGGTTTCAGTGAATGACTGGAGGGTCATCTTAGCTTCGTCTCGAGCCTCATCTTGTGTTTAGGGAAGCACGTTGTTGTAAAACGAAACCTAAACTGGACGTGTAATTCTCAGACATTATAATATAAATCAGAATAGGGCTGAATTGTTTTGATGACGCAAGAACACACGAGCTTGCCTCATTTCCCTATGCGATGCATGAGTCTGAGTTATTAACCTGTGCTGCAGAAATCATGACATCTCACAAAATCACAGCATGTGCATCTGTCTTGTCTTAAAGAAGCCATTGATCTGTTCATTTATACGTACATGGACTATAAAGTTCTTGATTTAGGGCAACGAAGTCTTGCGAAGTCTTTTATTTACGTTAGTAGTATGAGCTTGTTCAATGCCTGTTTATCTTCATACTAAGGTTTTGTGACTGGAAGCACACAGCAATTCTATGGGAATCTATGGATATTAATTGTGGTGTCAGGTGGACTTTGCTGTGTGCAGGTCTTGGTCTGTCCTGTTGGTTTGTTTGGTAAATAATAATAGTGTGACGTTGATTTTACTTTACTATAGATGATCAGATAAAATAGGCATGTTTCAATGGGTCTTGCTATGACAATGAAGTTTGTGCCTGTTTGGAAAATGATGATTTTCTAAATGGTGATGTGTGGTTTTTATCTGTGAGCTGTATTTGATGTTTGGGGCGGTTGTTATGGTAGTTATGACGAAGTTACTCCAGGGTTTTGGGCTGTTTTTTGGTTTGCTGTGAAATAGCGCCACCCGTTGAAGGGTTTCCTGCATTAGTTCAGTAGCATTACCCAAATATTTGCTATTTTTAGTCAAAAAGTTAAATTGTTCTTCATAGTGTGGTTTATTTTTAAATGTTGATATTTTGAGCATGTGGTAATTGACTGTTAACAACACTGGCTGCATGTTTACTCCACCCATTGTTTTGGAAAAACAGGTTTGTTGTGTTGACTTCTAGTCCTCTGAGGAAAAAAGACAATCATCATGGACTCTTCACTGACTGCTGCTCAGATCCGTGAAAAGTTCATCGACTACTTCCGTCGTTATGAGCACCAGTACGTCCACTCGTCGTCCACCATCCCATTGGACGATCCCACTCTGCTTTTTGCCAATGCTGGTATGAACCAGGTGAGAGAGTCATTGAGTTACATGGACGTTTTGAACTTCAACACACAATTAATGGAACATTTGACCATCATCATCATCTCCACAGTTCAAGCCCATCTTCCTGAACACCATTGACCCATCCCACCCGATGGCCAGACTTCGCCGTGCTGCCAACACGCAGAAGTGTATCCGTGCTGGTGGCAAACACAATGACCTTGATGATGTTGGTAAAGATGTCTACCATCACACCTTCTTCGAGATGCTGGGCTCTTGGTCATTTGGAGACTACTTCAAGGTAGGAGATGGTGTTTATGAGTATATTTTGCGGATGCTCTATTTTTGTTTGTTGCGTGTCTGGTATTTTCATGCCATTAAAAACTGCTCGTTTTGGCCTTTTTGTTCCTCTGTATCCCTTGTTCTGCTCTTTCTAGCACCTGGCCTGTGAGATGGCACTGGATCTGCTGACCAAGGAGTTTGGAATTCCTATAGAGCGACTCTATGTGACTTATTTTGGGGGCAATGCTGACGCAGACCTGGAGCCGGACCTGGAGTGCAAACAGATCTGGCTGGACTTGGGGTAAGAATAAAATTTTAAAACAATTCAGTTATACAATAATCTGTATAAAGTTACTGACAATACATCTTGTTTCAAAGCTACTTCACAGAAATGCAATAGAATGTACAATAACAAATAAACTGTTGTTTTTACAAATAATCTTGTCAAATAAAATATTACTTGCCAAATAAACTCTGCAGATTTCGCAGATGTTAGAGTTGGATCAAAAACAGTTGCAAGTGCAATTATGTGTCATTAACATCACATTTGAGAAGACTATGAATAATATTTATCACTTGACCTCAGAATGGAGGAGTGTCGGATTCTGCCGGGCAGTATGAAAGATAATTTCTGGGAGATGGGGGACACTGGTCCATGCGGACCTTGCAGCGAGATCCACTATGACCGTATTGGAGGCAGAGATGCTTCCCATCTGGTCAACATGGATGACCCCAACGTGCTGGAAATCTGGAACCTGGTGTTCATCCAGTTTAACAGGTAAACCACGCCCAATATTTTATTACCCTGCCAGATATGGTTTATTTAATACACCCACACCCACTTATTACTCTTTATACCAGCCCAGACATGCAGTACAAGTATATGGCTTGTCTTCTCCTCACAGGGAGTCAGAGACAATTCTGAAGCCTCTGCCTAAGAAAAGCATTGACACAGGCATGGGACTGGAGCGACTGGTTTCTGTACTGCAAAACAAGATGTCTAACTATGACACAGACCTTTTTATTCCTTATTTCCAGGCCATTCAGAAGGTACAGACACAATATAGGAAAACAGTAATCTGCATACCAGTTATATCTCTGTAACTTGTTGACGGTGTTGATTCTTAGGGCACAGGTGCCAGGCCATACACAGGAAAGGTCGGTGTAGAAGATGCTGATGGTGTTGACATGGCCTACCGTGTCCTGGCTGACCACGCCCGCACAATAACCATTGCTTTGTCTGATGGTGGCAGACCCGACAACACAGGCAGAGGGTGAGATGGTTGTGTTATGGTTAACTGTGTGCTTGGCACAGTGTGCGTTTAGACTGAACGTGTATGTGGTCCTGTTTTGGCAGCTATGTGTTGAGGAGGATCCTGCGTCGTGCTGTGAGATATTCTCACGAGAAGCTGGGCGCACAGAAGGGCTTCTTTGCCTCCCTTGTGGATGTGGTGGTTGAATCTCTGGTAACATTTGTAGCTCTTAGATTCTTGATCTTTTCCCTTCTCGCTTTATTAACATATTGGAAGCTTTTTTAGTGCTGTTCTCATTTTTGACAGCGATTCAATTCCATATGGCAGCATGTAAATAAACACAGTTTCATTAGTTCTTATAATAATAATTCTGGTGCTACTTAGAGAAGATCTTTACTGAGTTCCAGAGAATGGCATGTAGAGTTTAGCTCCAACCTCTCCAACAAGCAAGCACACCTAGAAACATCAGGCAGGTGTGTTGGAGTAGATTGAAACTAAGCTCTGCATGTCTAAGAACATTAAATTGAGATTGATTAGATAAAAGATCACAGAGTCCACAAATGGTGCTTTAATTTGTTTTAATGGTTTAACAGGGTAATGCTTTCCCTGAGCTGAGGAAAGATCCTGAAATTGTGAAGGACATCATCAATGAGGAAGAGGCACAGTTCCTCAAAACCCTCAGCAGGGGGCGTCGCATATTGGACCGTAAGATCCAGAGTCTGGGAGACAGCAAGACCATTCCAGGTAAAGATACTACCACTACCACTGGTACTACCACTGAGAGCTATGGAAACTTCTTTACATGGGAAATTCTTCTGTTGGACCTTGTGTATGAAATGCTACAATTGTGTTGTAGGTGACACAGCATGGCTGCTGTATGACACCTATGGTTTTCCTCTGGACCTCACTGCTCTGATCGCTGAAGAGAGGGGGATGGGGGTGGACATGCAGGCCTTTGAGGAAGAGAAGAAAGCTGCTCAGGTGGAACATCTTGTTTTACCATTTTTTCAAGGTTTAACACTAGAAAAGAAGATTCTACCAAACATGTAAGCTCTAATGATGATGATGGGTCTAACTGAGAAACGTCTTTGTGTTCACACAGTTGAAATCTCAGGGCAAAGGCTCTGGTGATGAGGACCACATAATGTTGGACATCTATGCCATCGAAGAACTGAGGAACAAGAGTGTGCCTGCAACTGATGACAGCCTCAAGTATCGCTATACTTCAGATGATAATGGCAACTATGGTAAAGTTTATACCACACGTTTGTTGTGTGGCTAATTATTGCTAATCGCTTTTTTACTCGGTATGTGTATGAAGGTTTTGTGACTGGTATATTCCTTAGAGTTTGAACAGGCAGTGGGCACAGTATTGGCTTTGAGAAGAGAGCGTGCATTTGTCGACGAGGTGACCACGGGTCAAGAGTGTGGAGTGCTGCTTGAGCAAACCTCCTTCTATGCTGAGCAAGGTGGGCAGATCTTCGATGAAGGCTACATGCTTCGAGAAAATGACTCTGCTGAGGATGTAAGAGACCAAGCAAAAGAAGTTCAATTTTGTCAACTGCCTTACCCAACCTGCATTTGTTGTGCTTAAATTTATCATGTATGGTTTTGCTGTTACAGAAGATGGAGTTCACAGTGAAGAACACTCAAGTGAGGGGAGGTTATGTTCTGCATATTGGTACAGTGTATGGCACACTGAAGGTTGGAGATCGCCTAACTCTCCATGTGGATGAGGTATGAGACACTTGTTGTTGTCAGTGATTTGTGGACATTGTATATTTCTTATTTTAGTAAACTGTGCAGTAAGAATTATCGTGCAATGACATGCCATAACATTACAAGGTCCTACCGTAAATAACTTTGTCAAAGTCATAAAAACGTTCTCTTTCTGTATCTTTTAGTCTCGTCGTAAGCCCATCATGAGCAATCATACCGCCACACACATCCTTAACTTTGCCTTGCGTTCAGTCCTGGGAGAGGCAGACCAGCGTGGCTCCCTGGTTGCTCCAGACCGGCTGAGGTTCGACTTCACTGCCAAAGGAGCCATGAGCACCGATGAAGTGCGGCGCTCAGAGGAGATCGCTTGTGCTATGATTCGTGATGCTAAGGTCGGACTATTCAAAACTGTCCAACTTCACCAAAACAATTTAAAATTAGATGCCACAGTTCATATGGTTATTAAATACAGTATTGAAGTTCACTTGTTCCTAAAACAAAAGGACTCTGTATTTTTCTGTATTTCCTTTCACACACTAAGTAACATCTGTGTGTATCTTCCTCCAGGCAGTCTATGCTCTAGACACTCCTCTTGCAGCTGCTAAAGCCATCCAGGGTCTGCGCGCCGTGTTTGATGAGACGTACCCTGATCCAGTCCGAGTGGTGTCTATCGGCGTCCCTGTAGAAGAGCTGCTGGCTGATCCGAACAGCCCTGCAGGCTCCCTCACCTCCATCGAGTTCTGTGGCGGAACGTACGAACACCAGACTTTAAATGTAGCACAAGTGAACTGTTGTTACAGTACTAGCTAACTGCTAGTAGCTTATAACCAGTTCTGCATGGAGAAGATGTGTGATCTGAAGCTTGATGAGGCTAATATTTTATCGTCTGTAGGCATCTGCAGAACTCGGCTCATGCTGCACCGTTTGTGATCGTTTCGGAGGAGGCCATCGCTAAGGGAATCAGGAGGATTGTGGCGGTGACTGGAGCAGAGGCTCAAAAAGTTGCGTAAACGTATAATGAATGATTAAAGGAAGAATCAAGGAAGGGGATTTGGTTGACAAAAGGATGTTTGTTTGTTTTTTTAGGCCCAGAGGAAAGCTGGCGCCTTAAGACAGGGTCTGGATGCCATAGCAGAGAAAGTTCAAGCTCAGACCGCCCCCAATAAAGACATTCAGAAGGAGATCGCTGATATGACTGAGGTAAGATCTTCATTCTCTTTTTTTGCTTGAAATGTAACTGCCAATTTACACTATTGTAAATGTGCATTTGTGTATTCAGTCCCTGGGCACTGCAGTGATCTCTCAATGGCAGAAGGATGAGATGAGGGAGTCTCTAAAAGGTCTGAAGAAGATCATGGATGATCTGGACCGTGGCAGCAAGGCTGATGTTCAGAAGAGGGTAAGAGGCCTAGACATGATGAAATTGGAGGCATCAGTATGTGACAGAGGTTATTAACCTACTAAGTAATTAACCAACTTCAAACCCATCATGGTCTTAATTGTAGGTCCTGGAGAAGACGAAGGAGATTATTGACCGCAACCCAAACCAACCTTTGATCATCATGGAGATGGAGAGCGGAGCTTCTGCAAAGGTAACCGACCAACCTATTTGTTCCAGCTTGAGTGTCTTTAGAACTGAATGTAATTGGTTTGTAACTGGTCCTCAAAACATTGTTCTGATTTCACAATGTTTTCCACAGGCTTTGAACGAGTCTCTGAAGCTGCTGAAGACAAGTTCTCCTCAGACTGCTGCTATGCTTTTTGCCGTGGACAACGACGCAGGCAAAATTATCTGTTTGTGCCAAGTGCCCCAGGTAAAATTTCCATTATCAGCCCTGTTTTATTCTGATTTCTAGACTCAATACTGATCTATTTCTAGATAGATCAGTAGTTAAAATTAATTGTTATCCATGTATTTTCAGGACGTTGCAGACCGGGGCCTAAAGGCCAATGAGTGGGTTCAGGAAGTGTGCCCTCTGCTGGATGGAAAGGGAGGTGGTAAAGACATGTCCGCACAGGCCACAGGAAGAAACACACACTGCATACAGGAAGCTCTGAAGCTGGCTAAAGAGTTTGCCCGACTAAAACTGGGTGAAAATTAAGGTGTCCAGTACTGTTCCAGCTCTGCTGAAATGTCAAACTGGATATTCCAGGTTGCAAAATTTAAAAACTGTTCAGAAGTGTGTCGCTTGTAAATCATGGATAGAAAGGGAAGTAATTAGTGACTCTTTCTATTCTTTAAAGAACTGAAACTAGGCAACAATCTATCATCTGATCCAACAGTTCAGTTTTTCCAGGGCAGCACACATGGGCTATGCAGGCTTTTCTGAGGTTACTAAAGTTAGATTAACAATGTTACATGCTGCGCTGCTGCATGCCACTGTTAGCCAAAAAATAATGGAGACAATAGATTTTTTTTATTGAAATGTCTTAGCATAATGTTTGTCATTTTACATTGTGGGGGTCTTTTTTTAATGTGGGGGGATGTTGTAATAGTTTAAGCAAACTAATGCTTTTGTTACTCGCCCACAAGCAATAATGTGTTTCGATATCTGTTCTAGCCTCTGTTTTGGGAAATTGAGCCATTAATTACCTGTCACACAATTATCACTTGTTAACTGTAAAAAAAATCAGTAATTTCAAATGATTTGTTGTCATTTTTCTGGGAGCAAAACATGAGCAGAACACACAAGAATTGTTTTCTGTAAACATTCCTTTTGCTCTGTTCAGTAAATTCATAAAATGTGAAAGGATTAAAATTACGATATTGTTGTACTTGTGTTATTTTAACACTGTCTGGTGCGCCTGCATTTATTAGGAGCAAAAAATTGTTTATTTGCGTACAACAGTCACTGAGTCACTTTTTACATTTTATTGTTTTACAGTAGCGTAAAGATTAAAAACAGTCCATAATACACAAAGACTGAGGTTGTGAAAAACACAGACCCAATAGTCACTATAATCAACACTAATGAGAATGAGAGCAAACACAGTGAGGGTATGTACAGTCTGAGAGTCAGATGAATGAATGTGCTTGATGGATCCTTCACATAAAGAACAGGATTCACGATTAAGACTTCTGTTAACATGGGACAAATTCTCTTTTTATTTTGCACCCTGCATTCAATGGTGGTACTGCCAATTATCTCTTAAATTATAACAAAAAGAGGCATCTATTTTTAAGCCTCGTAAAATGTTAAAATCTGTAAAAATTTAAGATTTTTATCATCTTTGCTCAGATAATAACAACATTCTTGTATCATGGGATCAATTTTTACAGATTTGCAGAAAGTTAACAACAGAAACAGATGAAATGAAAATATTTTAAGGTTTGGTAGTGTTTCATTTAATACTTGTTTAATACTTTAACATCCTTTCACTGGCTTTCTCTAACACTACAAACCACACAAAGGTACAATATAATGTCTAACAAAAAACAGATTCTTTAGAGCTAATACCGGTAAGCAAAAGCATACAGAAACAATATGTTATATTTGAAAACAATTCTGTGAAGTTGCCTGGCCAAAGATCTTTATAAATGGAGAGAACAATAAAGTCTGTTGTAGGTATTTTTTTAATATATGTCAGGGTTCCTCTTGTGACAATATCAAGGAAAGAAACCTTCTAGCCAGCTAGCATTTAAATTACACTTAAGAGACATTCATTGAAAGCGTTTAAATACAAAACCTATTTTTCCTTTATCCACATTTTCAATGCATGTATTTTCTGTAGTCTAGCAAAAACCGTATCACTGGGATGAAAGTCTTTGGTGACAAACTGCACAGCTCAATATTCCCACAGAATATTCAGTCTATGAGAGGCAGATATTCAACACATGTGATAATACAATTTCACTGTGAAACGACCAATAATAAACCCTTTAAAACAGGCGGAAGTATGTTTAAGCCACTGCAGGTGCACATTATAATATCATCACCTAGTGAATATCCGCAATAGACAGTTACATGTTCATGACAATGCATACAAACGTAAGAATCCACACAGATCTGGATTTACTAATCCTTCAGGAAACTTCAGCAGCGACACCAAACACAGGTAGGAAGCTTTTAAATCAAAGGGGGATGTTTTCAGGGTGTTTCTCCCACCCTGATCGCGAAGGCACGGCTTTGCGCAAAATGAAACGGGGGAGATGGTGGCACGCAGGAGAAGCGGTGCGCGTTCCCAGCGCACGTGCGGGTGCAGAACGGATCACGGGCGGGCGATCGGTGCGCCATTTCATTCATCATATACGTTTCTCTTATCTTTTTGACACGGGGTAATAATAAAGTTATGAGGTTAGCTGTGCTCTGGAGAGAGACTGTGTCCAGCAAGGACAAGGCACGCAAGCGTATGTGTGTCTGAAACAGCTGATATGTCTACATCTGAAAAATAACCACCACACCTAAATGTTCAAGAAATGGACTAGACCAGAGCAAAAAGCATTTGGCAGTTCTGCTTGCCTCTTGCATGGTCTTTAACATTTATAAAGATAATGAATTATAGAAGATTAAACTAAACCTTGGTGCATGAATCCCATATGATTACCTTGATAGCACACAACTAAAAATTTCAGCACAGGAAATACTACAGGCGTATCCATGAATTTTACATATCCATGAATTTCTAGATCCACTTAGACTCCTGATGTTAAGAACAGGTGCTTCTCCTCTCCAATTAGCCAATCAGGAGACGGCGTTACGTGGTATTAACTCACAATAACAAACTAAACAAAAAACATGGATTGCTGTGAGGACACAGTGATGGAGGATCGCAGCAAAATGTTAGCATGATTGCTTCATAAACACATATAGTAAAGCTAACAAAAAGCTTGGTTTTAAGGTAGGAACGTGTAAACTTTGACTCAATCACATGCGACTAGTGACATACAGATTTTAGCTGTTGCAGAGCGTTACACCGTAGCGAATAAACCATATCCAAGCTTTATTTAATGACTCACAGAGGACTACTAGAGTATTATAGCTACACTATGGATGTATGTATCTGTGGATGAATCTATTTATCCCATATATCTAGTCACAGCACTAGCACACGCAGAAGATAAGCGCACTCACAGTCAGTCTGGCGCATTTTAATTCCTTCATCATCATTATTCAACAAATGTCATAAATATGAGATCATCACAGTTCCATCACATTTACCCAACATGCTCTTTAGTGGTTTTGGCATCCCTTGCTAGTCAAGTTAATTTTCCCAGTTGAGGTAGACCTGCAAGGAACAGCGTGATAGCTAGCGTCTCCTCTCGAAAACCACCACATCGTGGGGGGAAGGCAGATGCCGCCCAGAATCCTGTCCAATCAGGACAGCCCAGAATGGTAATAAGATCACAAATCATTACTTCTTGATCACTTTTAACAGGCACAGAAAGTGTCATGTGGATAATGGGTAGTTTTGTTCATCAGCAAGTTAATTTACTGGCACCTGGTGCCCAGATTCACTTTCCAGGAAAAACTGAGATCTTGCCAGCCTTGGCCAGCTTGTCGATGATCTGAGCCTCATAGTCTGCATCGTGGACACCTGTTTTACGAAACTCTCCAGAATAGCGGTTCTGCTCCCAATAATGGTGCCAGTTTCCTCGGCTGTCCGCCCCAAAACCAAACACATTCACCTGTGGAAAGAGCCAGAAACTCACTACTGTTGCCAGTGCTTAAAAATACACAGTTTTTGTAAATGGTACACAATGCCCATTAAAACACCAACTTATATTATCAAAACTAGCAACAGGGTGTCTCTACAGTGTGTACACCTCTCAGAACTGTAGCATGTGATCATTTGATGCATTTATTGAGATCTTACCTCATCACACACATGTAAAGCAAAGAATAAGACGAGCATGCCAGTGGAGGGGTAGCGGCCATGATGTCGTGTCCAGCGGTCATGGATGTATTTAAAGAAAGCCGGGTTGAAAATTTGAACCTAGAGGGTCAGAGCCACATATAATACACACAGCAGATTATAACTCAGAAAAGAGTGATAAAGATTGAATGTTTATATTGAATGAATACATGGAAAAATATTGAATGGTGTTTTCTGAATATGTTACCTTGTCTTTGTCAACACGCAGAAACTGCTTCACTGGAGCATAAGTACTGAGAGACAGAGTGAGAGAATGACAGATAGAGAGATAATGTTAGTTGTCTTTTCTAGCATCTCTTCATAAAATGCTGAAAGTTTGATTGCTTTAACTTTTTGGTGTTTTGTAGCAAAGCCAGTAGTATTGCTCTTTCAAAATGTTTTATTTTTAGTATTCAGTGATAATTCTCARGAGTAATTTCTGGCATTTGTAAATGACCTTTAAATGTAACCTTTACAACTAATGTGAATGCCATGAAAACAATTCACTACAAACAACTCGACTAAATTTGCAAATGCTGTTCTAGTGCAATGCTGACATTAAGTTGACATTAAAGTTTATTGGGAAACTAATTGCTCCCATGCAACGCTATGGGTGATGTTACCGCATTACTGATGATAATGCTTTAACATCCAGTTGAATACCTGGTGAGGATCAAACTAAAAGTTAACCTGTTAACATGGAACCTAAAAATCTACTGGTTGCCTTGGCAACCTGTTCCTTTTATAAATTTGATTTTGAAAGCATTGAGTTAATTTTTTTTCCATAGAAAATAATTTATTCTCTGTAATGAGATTTCAAACATCTTTTAAAATATTGTCTCTTTTCCAGGAGCGATGCTCATAAATAAAGATGGAGGCAATGATGGAGGTACGTGCCCTGACTCAAATGAGTCTGTAGCTGCTCCAAACAGCCTGTGTATCTACAGGCAGTCTGTGCATTACAGAAAAGGGAGAACACACTGTTTAAATACAGCATCTAAAGGATCGCTCCCGCAACACTGCAGTCTGTATGTTTATTCATCAGTCTAAATTTGTTCTATGAGATTCCCTAAACACACTCTGAGCATGGTGCAAGCAACACCAGGGTACAGGTTCGATTCCCTGAGTATGCATGCATTGCTGAAAGGTGTAGCTTGAACGCACTGCAATCCAAATAGATAATGTATATGTACAACCATTACGGAGCAGTTATGCATTTTTAACTGAGTAAAAAAAGTGCCAGTAGCGTAAAAACAGCACAAAAGATTGTGGGTTCGATTCCCAAAGAACACACACATTCCTCAAATGCACTGTAAGACACTTTGAATAAAAGTAACTGCTAAATGCATAAGTGTAAACAAAGATTGTTGGTAATTAAATGTATTTTTAGTGTCAGTGTTACTGGTCTCACAAGCGGATCTGTCCGGTGGAGAGGGCGCTGGTAATCCACAGCAGGTCAAGAGTTTTGAAGGGCACCAGTACAAAGCTAACATTTGCCGCCAGGTTCTTGGCACTCTCCGGATACATGAAGTGGTGTGTTGTGCGACTGCCTGCGTCCTCTTCATATCCGACCGTGGGAGCCAGATTAATCCTGGAACACACAAACCCCAGTGAATTAGACCGTGAAAACATTCCCTCACTTCCAACAGACAAAGAGCTCTGGAGAGCGTGAAACATTTCGCTGAAACAAAACCCAATTACTTTCCCAACTTTATTATTTTCTCCATGACAGAATACAGTAAACAAACAGAAAAGGCACATTTTGTTTGAATGCAAATGGCTAAAATAAGGCAGACAGCAGGTGCAAGACGCATAAATGTGATTTGAGGTGGAGATCTGCCTGAAGGAAAAGTTTCCCAAAAATGAAAACTCTCATCATTTTCTAAGCTTTTACATCATTCTAAACCCAGAGAACTTCCTTCCTTAGAATATGAAAGGAAAAATTTTAAAAGAATTGAATTGGTGGCTCTTTTTTGTGATTAGGAACAAAAGCGTTTAGGCTTCAGACAAAAAGTCGTCTGTACAACTTGTTCGCTACTTTACGTTTTTTGTTAGTTTCAGTTTGTATAACTGGCCTAAATGATTCATTCATGAATTGGTCTGATCTGGTTCAAGCTCAAATCATCAACTCAATGATCCAGTTTCAATGGTGAACAACTCTGAACCACTTTTATGACATTTTTGTGGTGATTTGGAAACTGCCTGAAAACCTCTATTTATTATAACTGCCTGAAAATCAGCAACCAAAATCTCACCAATTTGTGTTTCTCAGAAGCTAGTCATACAAGTTTGGAAAGACACGACGTGAGAAAATGACAGAATTATGGGAGAGACAGCCTGAAAGAGACTAACAAGACGATGAGGTGGTGGAGATTAAAATCATACAGTGAAGCTGACAGGGTTGATTGTCTATTGAAGAGAGACGCGTGTTCCTCTGATGGCTGTCAGAACTTCCATTTCAGGGCTTATATTCACCCACTCATGTTCTTTCAACAAAACACTCTCCCCAGAAGAACCCAGCCACCATTTTTCACTTTCTCTCTCTAATGAGTCTATTCACTCACAGCCAGGATACAATCTTAAACCACACAGAGGTGATGTTTTTTAAAAAATTTGTTTGTTTGCATTTGTGTAGAATCTCAAGCGATTCCAGCAGCAGGATTTAACAAAGCTTTAAATATAACAGTCCTGAAGATTTTAAGGTGTATCAACAGATGTACATGTGTCTGTCTGTATCTGAAACATAATATAGATTTAACTGAGTCCACAAGACAGCATGAAAAACCTGAACTTATTTACACTGGATTTAAACCTTAAACAATATAAATGTTAGGATTTTAACATAGTGACTTCAGGGGACAGTGTAAGCTGACTGCATACTGCCCTTAAAGCGGAAGCTTTTCTGCTAAATATACACTGTGCTAGAAACTATAATGGGGTTAACCCAGCAAACTGGGAACAGTCTCAGAATATTGGCTAACATTCCCTAAACGTTCTCTTAATGTTACCAAAAATATTTCTTGCAGAAAACTAGCAATTAGTAAATCTGTAAAATTCACATCATTATTTAACAAGCAATAACCAGAGATCTAATTTTGGAAAAGCACTCTTAAGAATATACAAAGATTCAAGCAATGTAACATTCTGTATTATTAAAAAGCATTTTAGATGATAAAACGTTAAGCCAATAAACAGCTGTTGCAAAACTCATTTGACTGAGACACACGCTAAACGATGCCAAAGTGAGAGTCAACAGTGGTTAAACTGATAAATAAAGAGACAGAGTACAGCTGCTACAGGGCAGAGGAAAGAAACGGATGAGGGGGAGGACAGAAGATTCATTTAAGATTTCAGAGCAGAATCAATACAGACTTCACTGAAATAGCACCTCAATTTATTCCTCCATCTCTGTCTGCCCATCCATCGCCCTGATGTCTGCTAAACATACACACTTCTCCCACCTCTCTCCTGGCCAATGTTTCACTGTTTTCTTTACGTTCGGTACGTTCTGCTCTTTTCTATGTTCATTCTCAACTGAAACCTGCAACTGCAAATGTCATATCAAACCGCGTCCACAAGCCTAGATCACAGGGTTCATTCTGAAGAAAAGGCCATCCCTGAAATCATGTTTGTAGGTGGTTTGAAAACAAGAATCAATTCTGATCCAATCATTTTTATAATCTTTAAAACTGCGTTTTTTTTTTTACTTTTCGCCTCTCTACCGCCATCTCTGTTTCAAACATAAATTACAAATTTTATTCATTGTATTATGCAATTTGAGGAAAAATAATTAACAAAAATATATTTTTAGCTTGTTTTCCAGTAAAACTGTTCTTTACACAAAATAATTTACCTTAGGAGCAAAAGTGCTTTTCTGCAGATATTAGATTTTAAACCAATATTATTTATTGAGAATTTTAGCCCATTTGCATTTTCTTTTTTGGTATACGCATAAATCATACAACAAGCTCTGGTCAGTTAATGGTTTAAAGATAAAAGGTGTGCCAAATGGATAAGAAAAATAAACTTAATTTAAGATATATTCTTTAAAAAAGGAGATTTTTATGGCCTCTCAGGTAATTTGATTTTGTTCTAAGGAGCAACACATTCACTGAAAAACAAGATAGAAGACAGATTTATTTTTGCAATGTAGGTGATTTTCTCAGGGCATTTGAAAGCGGTCTTTTACCTCATGATGAAGTTGTGTTCATCAATTTTCTTTCCATAACCTGCCCCACGCAGGTTCCCCGAATTGCCCACCACAGCACAGCGCAAGCAGCGGGCAGGATCCCACGAACCATATGGGGAACGGCCTGGAATAACCTGGAACAGCCTCTGTAGAACTTGCTGGATATTGTGGGGTTTGAATTGAGGTTGCAACATCTGCACGGGCCCATAGGGGAAGTTGAAGAAAAAAAAAGAGCAAGAAAACCAATTAACAAGGTCGAGCAGTTATCTTTTAACTTTTAACCACGTAAACACCTGCCTATGAACACACGCGTACTAAAATTAGCCAATTAGCCACCGTGTCCATCTGCTAATGTGATGAAAGCATAACTCTCACAAACACAAATGCAAGTTTCATGACACCATTGAAATTCTAAAAATCTTTCCTTTGCATTTATTGACAGCTTTGCACAACATGGCTTCCCCCCACTGCTTCTCTCTCTTTGTTTCTCCCACCATCACTGTCCCCTCTGCCAATAGCTGGCAGTGTTCACCTGTTCTCCACCGGACCTAATCATTTTGGCAGATGTTCTCTGGGTACAGATGCCAGTCGCTCATTTTGCTCTGTGCTCATCCAAATCGAATACAAAGAGAATGATGAGAGGACAGGCGCCGCTATGTCTCATTTGGAAAGTTGTGTTACAGGAGTGTATTTCTATTGGTAGAAATGCTGCTTTTGCAACTACTAAATTTAAAATCATTTCTTTTTTTGGCTGATCTTTTTGGCTTTTACCTCCCTGAACCGTGTTATGTTTGCTCTTATTCGTTTAGCAGACATTAACCTCAGCCTGGCACAGACCCTGAAATATAATCAGAGTTGTTTTTCCACAGCATCCAATCATGGGCAGACAGTATATGCAATTACAAAGTCCATTTTGAAAGGACTGAAGTATCAAGTATCAATCCAAGTTTGGAGGACACACAAAAAACAAAACAGCAGCGCTCTAACTAAATGTATTATAAGTGCCTGCTAAGATAAGCTACCATCATTATTGTTTATACTAATGGTAAAGGAGTGTTGTTGAATTATTAAACATATTATTAAAAAATATATTAAACTTTTACACTCATTATACACATTTTGTGCCACGGACATAAATATATCTGTACTTGTTCAGCATACTGAAAAAAAGTCTAGTTTTATATTTGCCTAAAAAATAGTTGAAACTAAATATATACTTCCAGTTACCATATACTTCCATATACAAGTAACAATACCATACACAGACTTAGTTGTGGACTCCCTAGCAACACCCTAGCAACCAGTCCTAGGAACTGCATAGCAACAGCCTGGCAATTATCTAGGATGCCCAAACATCAGTGCAAGCTACTTTTACACAGACAAGCATCATTCACACCTTTCAAAAGTGTAAATATGTAGTTGTTTAATTTCCCCAACTGTAACTGTAATAATTTCCCCAGCCCTGTTCCTTAAATCTTGCGCCATTTGTTGTTTAATTCAGTCAGGCACCTCCCAGGCTTTATTTTCCTCAGCGGCAGAATCACAGACTTTTCAGCTGACACACTTGTTTTAGTTTGTCCCAGACATTACTCATGTTCTCTTTAATAAAAACACCATCCTGGCTTCATTTTGCATTAATTTGACGCATAAGCCCTACTGCAGACTGCTAACCTTTCTCATTTAAAGAAATAATGCATCTCAAATGGAGGTCTCATTATATTAGGAACAGTAGAAGCTTTTACATTAAGTTATACTGTAGTGCATGTAAAATACTGACTGTGTGAAAGCAGTTTCACAACAACAAAGGCAACTTAACTTAAAGGTTTCCAGTTTCACAACTTAAGATTTCACAATCTTAATCTTTTAATCTGATCACTTACCACCCACCAGTAGTACACATCTGAAGGCAGCTGAATGTTGTCCCGGGTCCACACAGGAGAGATGTCAGAGTCAAAGTTTTCATCAAACCAGTCTGAGACACCCGGGTCGCCCACACATCGATCACAGGCACATGTCTTCTGCTGGATGCTCTCGGCAGGCATCACCCGGTGGGACCCGGCATAGTTGGGCACTAGCTTAACTCTGTGTGACTCCTCCCACCCCATGGGATCCAGGTAAGGAGGTCCAGTTCCTCTTAGCGAAGTGGAGAAGATCAAAGAGGTCAGGAAGAGGAGGGCCAGGGACCCCAAGACCACACAGACGCGCAGGGAGCATCGCATGCCCCCCGTGCCTGTTCGTGTGCAGTGTTCGCCGGCAGCTGCAGTCGTAGGTCCGGCTCTGATGGGCACCCAGGGTCTCAGCTCCACCGCCCTTTGAGTCCGTGCCCATGCCGCCCAACCCCACGCAAAGCTTAAGCGTCCCTCTCGCTGCGGAGGCACAGACGGCATGCGCCCGCCCCACTGCCATGAACCGGCGCCTGCCACCGTGTCCAGCCTGCACTGAACACTATTCAGCGTACTGAGCAACACAAGCTTTACAAAAAAAAGCAACAACTCTTTCTATGAATCTCTTGAAATTGTGTGTCAGTCAGTCCCTGGGTTTCTCAATCAGTTTTCTCTGTGTCTTTTAACATAAATCTTTTCCTCTCCGTTTTGTCTCTCTGCCGCGGAATCTCCTCTAGTTCTTCCTTTCCGTGCTTTGCAAATGTCTGTACAGTCACAGTTAAAACGCACACCAGTCTCTTGCCTGTAAAAATCTGTGTGTTCGTAGGCGTTTATGTGATCCGCAGTGACAGTTGGAGAAATAGCCCCCTCTGTGATTTTGACATCTCAGTGCCAGACAAGCTCGGCTGTCATCCGTGTCTGTTCAATAACAGTCCCGTATCACTCGAGGTTTGTCTGAGTGGGACTCTGTAATCCTGTTTGTCCGTGTACACACTTTGTCTAGCCGAGATGGAACAATGCATTCACTGGAGCAAAGGGTGGCACTTTCTCATAAACATTAAGTGAAGTGCACTTACAGACATCTTGGTGCAAAAAAGCTTGAATTTACATTAATCAAGGCTCTTATTTTCTCTCCTGTTACATTTCCAGCGCAGGTCTAGGGATATAATCGCTGATCATGCCTATTTGCTGTCTAGCTGTTGATGCACAAAACTGCTGGGAAATGACAGTGAACTATAAACGCACACAAATCAAAACTTTAACACTCTCTAGCTCAACTTATTTAATAAACTAATTAAAAAATTGAAGGGAAAATACCCCAACAAAGATCATTAAAAAATATAATCTGGGTGCAAGGAACAGCATTAAAGAAGATTAGGAGATTAAATAAAGTGTCATATACAAGCAATTACGTGCTGGTCAGAGTACTTGCCAATTTTTCAAAGACGCTCTTAGCTGAATTGGTGAGGAGGGAAACGCAGATTTCAACAGTGTATTGTGCCCTGACCTGCTGTTGTCTCGTAATCTCCAAATCTATAATCTCCAGGATTCTGCCGCTGGCCCACCTGTGTGAGCTTTATCTCTGCCAGCTAGCTGCCAAAGACCCTTCAGACTGAGAGGGTTCAGCAGTTCAGTTTCATTGTAAAAAGAGTCATTGTAAAATGTAGCTGCTGGTTTCTACAGCTGCTCCTCTAGATTCAGTGTGACCTTGAAAAATACAGAGAGACAGAGAAGAATTACATTCAGAATATAAAGAAAGTGATGCAAAGCTGACGCTTACATTCTTATTCATTTTTATTAAGACAGATGAGAAATTGGCCAAAGTTTTCTGTTGAAACTGTAGAGTAAAAAACTTTTAGCACAAGTTTGCAATCATGACAAGAAGGCAAAATATTTTCATCCACAGTCAAGCTAAATATACAAATTGATCTTTACAAGTTCGTCTCAGGGGCTACAGAAAACCTCAGATTTAAAGAAAAATAATGTAATAAATGACTAAAACTTTTTTCCAGATATCAGAATTCTGCAATACCTGATTGAATATTTCACCACTACAAAAACAGCAAATGTGAATTTAAAGTTTCTCACCATTTACCCACCCTTACAAACCTATACTTAGGTTTGATTTATCTATATGACTTAAATTCTTTAAAACACAGATATTTTGAGTGAATGTGGTTTTGTGCTCATGCACTGGAAGTCAATGGGTACCACTGCTTTTCTGGTTACCAGCTTAGTTTAAATGATTTTCTTTTGTGGTCGTTTGGTGAGTATATTAAATAAGTTTTGGATGAGCTATTTCTTTAACTACTTTACAAAATGGCCAGATGTGCTATTTTTGTAAACATTTGTTTGTCAAATAGCCAGATTCCAGCCTCATGCCTGCTGTGATACAAACTAATTATTTAGTGGTGAAAAACGTCTCTCTGCTAAATACATGCAGCTCCCCACAATGATGCGCTGCAAGCGCATGTTCTTAGATTACACTTTAATTGCATTTAATATCTGACAACTTTATGGTCCGTGATCTTGCTTAAATCAGACCTTGTCCTCAGTCTTCACATTTTCATCATTTTGTTCGCTATAGTCTCCCACACACATTTTCAGGCTACCGTTAAAGTGTTTCTATCTTTGGGATTCTCTTGTGACCATAGATTTTCACTGAAGAGAGGGAGACGCTCTCTGGAGCATCTGCGGGGCTAAATTTCCACCCATGAATATTTAGATACGATGGCAGTACAATAACCTCAATGCCTTGTAACCAATGAATGCAGAACTGTCTCAGAAACCAATTACAAAAGTCAAAACTACATTAACTTGCATGTTTGCAATATAGATATGGCCAGGCATTGGTCTAACAGCAAAAGCAATGCAGTAATGCATTTTAATGAATTTATCAGCGTGTTGCCAAATGTTCAATTACAGCCTTTAGGAGTGTATGGTGAGAAATTGAACAAACAGGTGCCTCGTACTGTTGCAGATTAAATGCGTTTGTGGTTGCAAGCGTGGGAGAGTCGCTGGAGATCAAATAATGTTCTCCTTCCCTTCCAGTTAGAAAAATGAATGCAAGATTTCATTTTCTCTGGCGGATGCAGCAGTGAAGCTTTTGCCGGCTTGTTTGAAACTATTTCATCCTTAAAGGCGCTACGTTAATAATCCGTCGTCCAAACGAGTTTTTGGTTTTTCCAAAGCAATTTCTGTTTAATAGCTTTATTTCTGCACAAGCATTTATAGCGACGATTGATTTTGTTAGCAGCGATCAGGTGAATGACGCGTCTTATCTTAAAGCTCTGAAAGGCGTGAACGCGCGCGAGCGTCGCTTTCATGGGCGCTCGTGCGCAAAGTTTTCTGGCGTGTTTTTTCGGTACTAGTAGCTTGTTTATCAGACTTTAGTTCTAATGGAAAGTGTCATTTTCAAGACAATTAAACGCGTTTTTGTGCATTTCTTTAAGCTCATGCGACGCACTGCACGCCACGATTTATGCAAAACAAACGCATTTATTTACCTTCTGCCTCTTCCTTGTGTGATTTACTAAAAAAGATCAGAATTATTTCACATCAAACCTCAAATTAAATGTAAATTTCGTTAAAAGCTGAATGTTATTTCCAGCTTTGCTTTTAATCCATATTCATGCATCATTTACTAAACAATGATCACATCTTCCAGCCTCATATGTCTCAAACTCTCAGTCCTTTATTTATAAAAACACAGCACAGTTATGATAGACCCACAGAAGGCAGATGAGACATTATAACAGTCTGTTATATATTTTCCTGCTGGTCAGTGCATTCAATAACATCATCTTACAGAACCCGCTGCTCAGATTCACACGTGTAGTTTAAGTTCTTTACATATATACTAACACATGCTTGTTTTTTACTGTCTGTGACTATTGTCTCATTCTTCCCAGCCTCTCCCGCAGGTATCGCACGCAAAAAACGTTCACTAACCTTTTACTCTCTTTTGTTGTTCAGTCCCTTCATGTGGGTCTTGACCAATGTGTCCGTTTAGCAAGGGTGAGCCAAACACTGGAGAGTGGGTGTCTGTGTTGCCTTGGCAACGAAACCTCACAGCTGGCTGCAATGGAAATGTTATTGAATGAGAAGAGCAGATATTCTCATACTGGGTGGGCTCGCATTCTCTTTGAGCCGCTGCTGGCCATGTTACTTCTACATATTCAACAGTTGATGGCTCAGATTTCATGCTACGTGTCTATCTTTCTATACATTAGGTTGGAATTAGGACAGAAAGATTATATTTGCCGTGACACTAGGGTTACTACTCTGTAGATGGACTGAGACAACATGCGCTGTCTCCCAGCCGAGGATTAATCTAATCATAAAATAGTCATTTTCAACGGCTTGGCTCAAAGGCTTAATCTAATTTCATGTTTAATGGATTAAATCCTTTTAAAGCTGGATACATTATTGCTTGTTAGGCGTCCCTTGGGAAAAAGTATGATTGTGTTATTTTTTCATAAGAAAAACTAAATGTATGACTTTGCTATTTTAATAATTCTGAGGTGACCTGGTTTCACCGAATGTTTTTTTTCACTTTTCCATGTTTTCCGCATTTACAGTCCAAACACATTCTGATAACACCGTCACTGTTGTTCAAAGACCGTTTGTTCAATCAAAATTCTGCAGCTCTATCATTTTGAGGCGTCGTGCTCATTCAAACTCGCCCCCTCATTTTAAGCTCAAGTGAATTTGTGAATGCAACTTCCTATAAAACTTGTTTACCAATAAAATAAACAACAAAACAAAAGTTTTTTTCTCTTATGTCTTTTCTCACCTACAGTTCCAAATGAACTACAACTGTCACTGGCCCGCACTTAAAAAAATTGCATGAAACACACACACATACACACAAACACCAATTACTTGTATATACACACTCCAGCTACTTGCTAACAATGCCCCACTGAAAACAATAACTGAAATATGTCTAAACCTCTAATCTCAAAATCTCATATTCATTTTCATTTTATTAGCCTTCAGCTTTTCCTCCCATCTCTGGCTCTATAAATGTTCTTGCTATCAGATTTTTATTTCATTTTCCATTACTTTTCTCAGTAGCTTCTCAATTGAGAATTCAGTTAGCTTTCTGCACCTTACATGAAAGCAGAAATAGCTGTAACCTCAGGCGCTAGTTTGACTCATCTAAACAAGCTTCTGCTTGACTAACTTAGTGTCACAATTGTCTTGGGCAAAGATGTGAAAAATGATGTTCTTATTTAAAAACAAGACTCACACCAAATATATAATAATGTGTCGGTAACTAAAAAAACAATGTCAACATTTCAAGTCTCAGTTGCAGAACTCCCTTTTATGAAACTTCCAGCATATTCTTTATAATTGGGACAGTGTTTGGATGAGGCAGCGTACAGCTCAGCTATCTGTACCAGTGAATTGTGTTCGTGCCCAAAGGCAATGAGTTATTATGTCTCTTTACGTTGAGTCATATTTTCCTGGAGCAAATGTTGACCCTTCATCATGACTTGCTTGACAGACGAGGCTACAGCTATCCACAGGGCAAGCAACCGGTTGGTTGTCAGAGTGCAGCCCTCAGTAACTGTCTTATTGCAATAAACCACAGACACATCTTTACTGTTTAGTACTAATCATTACTGCACTTAGTAGAATGCATCACAGACATAGAAGGGAACAACCAAGAACATATTGAAGATGTTGTGTTGAACTATTGTGATCTGAAGTCACTAATATACTGAACTGTCACACAGACTTGCCAGCTAACAATTTTAGGTTGTAAAAACATTTCTATGTTTCCAATAAGTTACAAAAACGTGAGACAAAAAATGTTCCATCAAGGTTTACATAGGATATATAACATCAGTCTACTGAAGATATTGCAAGAACTTGATAATGTTTAGAGAGTTTTTAGAGAACGTTAGCGTTAACATTTTGAGAACGTTCCATTTTCGCTAGAATATAGTTATTCTTACATAAATAGCCAAGAAATTTGTGTTTGTGCATCCCAGGAGCTGTTAACAGCTGCAGAGGCCCAAATATCTGACTCAGCGCCCCATCACTGCTTAAAGCTGTAAAACTCAGTGTATGTGTGTGTGTGCGCGTAGCTTTTTAAGTGACTTCGACATTTCGATTAAGACAGGTCAAGTGAGTGACTCACCACCAACCAGCACTCAGCAATGGCTTATAGACAATTAAAATAAGCTCAATAGGTTTTAGGCTTAAAACAATTTTAAACAGCAGTTAGTTTTTCTCTTTTTCGATCTTATGTTTTCAACCCTTATATGGTCTTAAAATTCTGTATAGTAATTGTCCTGAGGCTGAAAAAAATGACCCGCCTTCACTAAACCTTTAACATAAGCAGCTAAATTTAGTTTCAATCCTTAAATGTATTTTGCATGAAGAAACAACCTCATCATTCACCACAAACTCTGTAAATGTCTTAAATAGTTTTAAATGGTCACGGGTCAAGACAACACAAGGGTTAAAGCATAGGTTGCTATTTCTCTTCGATATTGCTCACCCAACCTACTTTTAAAAGCCCACAAATGGACACAATTTGTATTGAACCTGCTTTCATTTTCTCCCTCCCATCCCTGCTTCTCACTGACCTTGTTTGTGTTGCAGCAGATTGATTCCTAACATCTCAATGTTTCTCTGTAGCATGTTCATTAATTATCCACACATCTGACACATCTCCCATCTGTCTACCTCTTTTTTCTCTCCCTTTCTCTCTACAGCATCTCTGTATACTGGTTGGCACGTATTGAAACCATACAAACTGTATTGACAATAAATGTCATCATAATAACTATGATTGTTGACGCTAGGTTAATACAACATATGAAACATATGATGACAATAAACATATGGTCTTAAGAGCCACAATGGTTACAAATTCTTACTAAATATACAGAGATGAACTAATAGCATTATTGTTGTTTTTTTAATATTTAAACTGATACCTTGTAAGTTACTTTAATTAGTACAAATACTGTAAATTATGGTGGTCAAGGTAACCGTGAAAATCTGATCTTGGGACAGCTTTAAAAGAAAGAGATGATCTTTTATCTAGAAGTTATTTCTCTCCATATATTCTACTCAGTATTTTTCTGGTCTGTTTATAATTATTGTTTCATCACTTCCTCTGCCAGACATGGTATTCACTCTCCTGTGCCTCTCTCTCCACCCTCGTTCATCCAGACCACCTTGACTGGGGCCAGATGCCAGAGCCTGTCGCAGCGCCCATCGATCGACAGGAAAACCAGGGGCAAAGTTGGCTCTGAACCACCACAGCAGAAGCCTCGAGAGCCGGCACAGTTAACCCTTACCTCACCACCACCTCACCTCCGGCGCAGAAAATCCCTCATATTACAGAGGTGACATGACGTTATTAAAACGTTCCTTTATTCCTTCCCAGATCTGTCAATTTTAAAAATTGAAATTTTAAAGCCTCTGAGCTATTTCATTAACATTTAATTTGGATTAACATGCAATTAGTAAATGAGGTAGGCTACGGTTTTCCGTGCTCTTTCGATGTCACGCTGCAACATAATCTAATCGTTCTGGGAGTGTACACTGAGAGTGTCATGTTTCGTTCCTTTCTTGGCTGAAATCACAAAAGATATTTATGGGGATGACAAGAACGTTGCTGAATTAACCATTACATTTCCAGTGAACTGATGTGATGAATCTCTGTGGAAGAAAAGCCTTCCAAGAATCCCACAGAATGTGTGAGGATACACAGTCTCTCTCGCCCGCACTCTCTCTCTGTATCACACACACACACACACCTTAGACGCCATAAGGTCAACAAGGGCGTTTTTATGTATTAAATTTGTAAGGATGTTAGGCCTATAAAAGTATAGTTAAAACTATAATCACTAACACACATTACATTCAGTAGTCACATATTAAACCTATTTGTATTTTGTATAATATGTGGTCTGCAAAATTATGAATTTAACAGCTTATTTAAAACGTTTTAGTCCCTGATAGAAAAAGGTTTCCTATTTGGTAACCTGTTTAAAAGTCCTTGTATGTGACTGGCAGACAGCACCTGCACAGAGTGTTAACCTAGTTAGTACCTGTCAGTTACAGAAGATGATGAACATCTGTC
>JBAJNP010000800.1:0-78785 GCA_036877545.1 Yasuhikotakia modesta | reverse complement strand
ATAAAGATAAATAAAGACAGAATAATGGGAGCCTTAAACCTTTTTAAAGTTTTAACCTATAAAGCTCTGAATGTGCAATCATTATTTTAGACTAACCACAGTGACTAGAACAAGAATACTGTTTTGAACACAGATTTTGTTTATGTACTGCCCAGTAATGGTATTGTAATTATTTATTTTCAATGAATTAAACAACATATTCTACATAGTGTACTTTAAAAACAATTCAGTTGTACGCAAATATAACATAATATAAACTTAATAATATAAATATGGTTGTTAAGCTCTTAAAACATTTTCACATTACAATGTTTGCTTACGAGTCACAAATTAAAATCATAAATCTCACTCAAACACTCATAAATCTCTCTAAACCAAAAAAGAACAATTATTCTTTTTTGAATTATTGTCATCAGTTTCTCTGATGTGTTGATAAACTCATATCTGATTTATCTGATATCTGTTTTTAGCATAGTTGCGTTTACTTGTATATAAATTAAAGGATTTGTTAAGAAAATAAAGGGAGCTTCATTATTGGAAACTGGTGAAACAATAAACTTGAGTGTAATATATTATAATCAGAGGTGGTCAAAGGTGTATTTGTTCAAGGATTACAATATGTATTTACAAAAATAAAACACACAGGAGGTTTTTCAATGCTTAATGGGTGTCAAAGCTGTAAAACAGGAGTTGTTGAGCTCAGTGAAGGCTGCGGGCTGATCACATCTTACCCTGCCTCACTGCGACCTTCATTTCACAGTGAAATTAGTCTATTTACATCACAGGCCGGCATACTCTTTCTGACACAGAGATAACAATTCAAAGTAGTTCAGTGAGTCAGCCAGAGCCCCTTAAACCAGTTAAAAACAACATAACAGAGTTCAAATACTCTGGTAAATTGTAGTAATTTTGTTTCAATATTACCATAAAAGTAACGCATAGACCAACGCCTGTGTTACCCTGAAGAACTAACCCAGCCTCACTGAATGGAGCTCTGCTCAGTGCTCTGACAGAACTATCACCTGCTTCTCACTTCTTTAGCCATTCAGGCATCACAGAGAACAAACAGGTACTGTTTACTCATCTGCCCCCACTCCTGCTGCCTGAAGCAGGAGTGTGCTACACCCTATACCTGCGTGTGTTTGTGTGTGTGTGTGATGAATGTTTATTAGTGTGTGTCATTCTATGTGTGTTGGTTTAGTATGCAACCGCTGAGCATGTGTGTGTGTGTTTAGTATGCCAACGCAGAGTGTGTGTGTGTGTGTGATGAATGTTTATTAGTGTGTGTCAATCCATGTGTGTTGGTTTAGTATGCAACTGCTGAGCATGTGTGTGTGTGTGTGTGTGTGTCTTTTATAAATCCATCTGTTCCATGGTAACACTCTATGCTTTGCTCTTTCTGTGTCTCTGTGAATTGGCATTAACATCTCCATGTTGTCAGGTAAGCTCTGGAAAACAAGAGCCCTGTGGATGACGCACACATCCAGGGCTGTTAACCAGTCACCTGGCCTTCATTCTATATTCGTCTGTGTGTCTGAAGGTGGTGAAGTCTGCACATAATATTCACCATACAGACACACAACACAACAGTTACATCCATTTCACTGCCAAATTTCTAATTTGCATTAATTTTAAAGATTCTATCTTTTATGTAAATGCACCAGACAGGGAAGTTGCAGTGTAGATGTGTGCATTGTAATGAAAACTTTAACCAAAAAATCATTCAAGATCATTCAAAAAAATCAAGATTTTTTTTGTAAGTATATGTGCTTATGCAATTACATGTACTGTTAACCTGGGACAGAACTGCTGCTTATTTTTGCTGGTAGTACAAAGCTGAGGGCGAAAAAACCACCTGCCACATGTTCACTGGAACCATGGAAACTAATCCTACACTTTGTGTGAAAAACGGGTCCTGACAGCTCGAACTCAGACATCTGCATCACTATCAAATTTGCTGTGACTGTCTCTCTCCCTGACTCTGTGTGGTTTGTGTTTTTTCAGTGTTTGTTTGCATTTGTGCGTTTGTTTTACTATGCACTGTGTGCATTGCTTTCATGTGAATGTTTGTGTACCAGCTGGGTGGTGTATGTTATATGAAATGTATTTGTGTGTGTTTGTGTGTGTGTGTGTGTTTGTGTATTATATTATGTATTATATACATTTTATTACTTTTAAAAGGTAAAAGAAGTTTTGAAAAAAAAACCCATTATGGCATGTTCATGTGTTTTGTGTGGGTGTGTTAATGTTTGTTTGCCATGCAGAATCAATAAATAGCCTAAACAAGAATCCTCTAAATTGCTTTGGGCATACTGAATGTTGACCTCAATATTGCTCACACTAATAGGTGATAATTCTGACCAATCAGGCTGCGAGACAGCCTAAAGGCACTTGCATATTTCATTAGTGGTATTGTAAAGCTCTTTGGTTGAAACACATGGCCCCTGGAGCCCCTAGTTGCTGTAACATTCAACATCATGAGAGCAGAACACACAATTCTGATCTAATAACAGCCATCTGATTTTACATCTGCTGCAAACAATGATGTTAAACTGCTTTTGTTTTATTAGTATGGTTGTCTTTTCACTTTTTGATAGTCATACAAGCATTACATATGAAGAAAACAATAATATTCATTACTGTCAGTCGGATGTGTTTGTTATATTGTGTACGATACAAACCAGATATGGACAAATGTTATAAACATACTGCTGACCTGAGAACAGCCACTGATGCTAAAAGGCTTTATCTGTGTGTTATTCAGAAAGTGGATGACAAATGGCAATTTATCTGAATGAATTGGACTTGAGAGATATGGATTCCAGGGTTACTTTGTGAAGCAGTTAGAAGCAGATGGTCAGGTTGATGGGAAAGGAAGAGAGACTCCAGGCTCATCTAGTTAATGTTTTACCTGTTACCTATTAGTACAGATTACCTATTACCCCCTCTGCACATCAAACTCTCCATTGACTGCTAGGTTCCCATAGTAACCATATGCCTCTGCAGTTACCAGACTGGTGATAACACACAAACACTGAGAAGTATTTTATTTGCCTTTATTAAAGTCAGTTACATCAACATTGTGATTTATTGCATCGGATAACTGTATGTTTGTGGTAAGTGTGCATTAAAACCAGCACAGAATAGAGGAAGTACATAACCATTGATAAAACTGTGAGGAACAACAGGTGAAGTTGTAAATCAATGGCTGATAGTTGCTTACAGGTTTAGTCACAGGTTTAGTCAGTCAGACTATTAAACTGCAGGTGGGTTGGACGTTCAGTTTCCTATTCAAAGGCTAAAATGGGCAGCGTTCACCAAAACCATCAGAACACATTTTATATCTTATTTTCTTTGTAAATCAATGAACACTACATGCTCCAGAGGCTTAACATATGATCAGGATCTTTCATTAAAAAAAAACATTTCAATCCAGACATGGTGTCGAAGTTCTGCACTTGCTTAACGCGAGCCGAACGAACAAAACTGACTCCACATGTATTGTGCGTGTGGCTCAACGTAGAGCAAGTGCAGTTTTATCCGTCACAGTTCTGAACGCTGGACCGATGAAAAAATACTGCAGAAAAACTCGACCCCATAGTTTAATACGTGCTGAGGCCCTTCACCTGTAAACCTGCAAGTGCGAAAAGTAAGTATAAAAAACATTTTCCAAACAGATGTTACAATAGTAGTATTATCACATTTGTATGTAAAAAAGGATAGTAAAACTCGCTGAACACTTTTGCATTGCTTATGGTCAGAGAAAATCAGCTAAGACTGTTTTACCTGCCTGGATCACTGTGGTTTCACATCCAGGTGGTTTCTCCGCAAGGCCGCTGCAGAAACGCTCCTTTCCGTACCTGCCGGACCAGTGAATAAACCCGGCCGGTGTCGGGTTTTTATAGTCCACAAAAATCATGCCCCCTCTTCTTTTCCTGCAGATGTAAAGGTGCTGATCTCTCTCCACGCACCTGTCACACTTTAGAGCAGGTCTAATATTGACCGAGGGGCGGGGAATAAAGTGTCGTCCTGCTTAAAGTGTTACTTGGGCCTCAAATGCTGCAGATGCAAATACTGGATCTCAGGTCTGTTATACGGATATTTTTTTAAGAATCGTAGGTGCCAAATGTTTCTGAATCAACCAGACATTACAAATTACAAATACGACTACAAGAAAGGAGCTCAATGTTTCACACAGGGCGGGTTTGCTTTGCATAACATTTACATGACACTTGCAAATCTCTCTTCTTTCCTGATTCAGGTCAGACGCCTAAAATATGGTATCAACTGTAACTTTATTTTTGTGTAAATATCTGTGAAATATAAGTTGCTTTTCTTTTGTTTGCAGAAATTCGGTTCTGCATTTGTACATCAACATCTAACTTACAATTTACAGGAAAAGCAGTTTTTCTTAGCTAAATGTATATTATAATTGATATGTTATAAACGTATATTTATTTTTTCACCATCTAAAATGTATTTTATTCTGATGTATCTTGAATCATGTTTTGTGTAGTGTTGTACCAGGACTGTGGCGCCATCATGTGGACTGTTCCTGTAGCTCAATTGGTAGGGCATTGCGTTAGCAGCGCAAAGGTTGTGGGTTCGATCCCTGATAAAAATGTATACCTTGGTGTACTGTAAGTCGCTTTGGATAAAAGTGTCTGCCATTATTAAAATGACTTGGATATATGTGTGTTGTGTTGAACATATTTACATACATTGTTATAACTCACAACTTAACAGGGCGTTACTACAAAAATGTGTAAAAAAATCAGAGGGTAATGCTATAATACATAGTTTATGTTGCTAAAACAAAGGTTACAGGAGCAACCCTATTATTATTATAAATAATAATACATAAACGTCAGTGCTTAAGTGAATAACTAATGCAGACATTTCATTCTGTAAATCGCTTTGAATAGTGAATTGTTTGCTGAATTGGTATCAGAGCAAAACACTGCTTTAGTAATTGCTAGTTATTTTTTATTACTGCTAAACAATTGAATTGTGTTTCATTTGGATCTTTTGTGTGCCAGTAAAACCTACAGCCCTCGTGCAAATATTCTACAGTATAGCCAACCTTTCTGCCGGCTTATCGCACAGGCATATTGCTGCTATAAAGCTTTAGTCCACTAGGTGGAGCTAGTTGTATTGCACATATTCGTAAGTCTACAGTGTAAACTGGTAACCTCACTATTTCCCTTCGTCTGCTGTGATGTTGAGTTGAATGTTTGGCATTAGATGTAATGATATTGCTTGTTTACTTAATCTTAAAAATTATTCTTGATGAAGAAATGAAAGTAGTCTACTTAAATTTTGGATATAATTTGCAGCGTGTCAATATTATATACTTGACATTAAGATAAAGTATACAAATAAAATACATAAACTACTTCAAATACAAAAATGGGCTGTTTTTAAACCAGATTGGTCGATAATGGCAATAGATTTAGAGACTCCCATTAATCGGAATGAATCCCTCAGATTTGTCTGCTTAGTTTTTCCATTTAAACACACGATTCTCCACTAAGCAGCAGTCGCGTGCCCTACATCTTTCTGACCCCGCCTGCTCGGGCCAATACGGTCCGCCCCGGTCCCTGCGAGGAGGCAGCAACCGTATTTATGTGTTTCAGGACTCGTTTGATCAGTGGCTGACATCCCACCGCAGTCACTGTTAAACGTTTTGCTATAATGTTCATGCTTTAACGTTCAGTACCGCGCCGGTATTAGAGCACCGGGTAACGAATGCAACGCAGCAATCAATGCGCGGACTAACTGGCCGCACTGAAGACCGAGAAAAGCCGATCAGGAGTCGTGGGAACCTCGGCAAGATCTTTGTCAGGACGAACAAGTGTTTAATTCTCAAGTGATCCGAGTTGCAGCGGTAGGACTGGAATGTGGCTCTTTAGATTAGACTGTCGGACGAGCGAAGCCGAAGCGCAGATCTGGAAACTGGGAGAAGCAGGATGCTGAACCGCGATCAGGGTGAGAACATACGGCCACGTCCTCACTCTTTGTTCATATTAACCAACCGGTTTGGTTGATTGGATTAGTTTAACTATATGACACCAAATGACTTGGGTAAACGCGATGTCCTTTAGTAGATCGGTAGCATAAGGGGGATTTGTGTGCGGTAAGAATGCGATCATACATGAATATATCGTGGCCTACTTCCCTAACGATGTGTCGCCTGTTTAAAATGACATTTTATGCTGCATTTACAATGTAACACGCCAGATCATATGTCACGGCGCTGGTATGTTTTACAGTAACCCAGTCTACGCATTGGAAATTTATGTTCATAGTTTCAACGTCACGTACTAACCTATTTGAAACTGCTTGTGTGTTCATATCTGCGGGTAAGTGTGTTTGCCTCTTATGTTTACATGATGTTGATAAACCAGACGAGACACGACTTGCCACATTCACGCACACCCACATACTCCAAACAAACAAAGTAGCTCTGGTTTGTGTGGCTGTGTGTTGGCATGCAGTGTTACAGTTATTATAAGGTACAATTCATGTGGTTATTTTAATTTAGGACCACAACAAGTCGAGCATCTATATTTATCTTGTTACGTAGAATTTTACAATGTGCGTTGATATGATTGACAGATAGTATGTTCTCATACCAAAGATTTGAATCAAGATTGCCTGATATATCACAAATGCACGCTGGCATCTGTTTTCTCACTTCCTGTTGTGATAATGCCAGTTTACAGTTTATAGTCACTGTATGCTTTGTATTGCATCCCCTCCGGAATGTCAAGACTGATGTCTGGGCAGTCGTTGACATCTGCACGTGTTTGACCAGTTTTATCAGTGTGATGGTGTTCTTATGAGCTGGTAGCTCTTGTGAACAGTCCCCAGGGGCACTGGGTACTGGCACATGTCACCCATCGATCGCAGAGCTACAGCAAACAGCAGTGGCACAGCACAAACATGGCCCCCAGGCAGCCTGCATGATATGTTCTGCTTGTCAGCACAGTAAATGTAATTTCACCAAGCAGGACATTTTCCTGCATCAACATCACAGTTGGAACAACTTTTCAAACAACCAATGAGATTGTAGGATTAGGGGCAGAGTTAGGTTTAGGCTTTTGATTGGGTTAGGGACTTATATAGCATTCTTATGAACTTATTATTTCCCTCTGATTTTAGGGTAAATTATAGGATTGTTGATATAGGATGATTATAGGATGTTGATCTAGTATCTGTGACTGGATGATTTTTCTGCCGGATTTGGGATCATTCCAGGTTTGTGGTGTTATTGATTAAACTTGGGTCAGTTGTTAGATGTTAACATCATTATTGTTGCATCAATAAGAATAAATTGTTTATCTACATGTCAATTTGGACACTGGATTAGGGGTCACACAGAATGAGGCGGCATAGACTCACGTGTCACTTCTACCAATATAGTGGAGTTATACTTTTGTAGCTGTTTTTATATAAACTATTAGTCTTTGTATCCGTTTGTCAAAACACATGTTGTAAATATGCCAGTGGTTAGTGACTTAATAATTTGATGCATATTGTTGGCCTTGACTGTGGCTAGATGTGCTTTAGATGTGGTGATTTAAATAAGCTATTTAAACTTACTCAACATCCATCCGCAAGTGTATTTTATAGTAAACAGACCAATCTATTGTCTCGCTGGCCAGTTAGTCAGTGTATCAAACAAAATTGTTTGTTCCAGGTGGAGTTACTAGCTTTTCTGACATAAGTCTCACAGCTTCTTATGCAGGGAAACACCTTGGTTCAAACTAAACACAAGTAACACAGTGAGTCACATATTCATTAAGTTACACATAATGTCTTTTCTATAGGCTGTGAACCTGTTCACACACGAAAGCTCATTTATACACACAACTGAAGAAACGCCTTTATTTTAGAAGTCACAAACAGTCTGTTGTGTTTTTCATGTTATGCAACAATTATATTGATTGCTGAGCGGGGATTATGTGAGAATATTTGAGAGAGATTGTGCAATGGTTGTTGTGGATGTTAAGTGTTACAGAGTTGGCATAAGAGAAAAGACAATGGCGTACAGGGAGGTGAGCTCATAATGCAATTAATCCGCTCAATTCAAACCACATGTACCACAAAATCTCATTAAATACCAGCATGCACAAACACACACTTGTTGCACTGCTGATCACATTTGTATTGTCAGTATTTCTGATTCAAACATTAAATGTTATTGGATGTCTCTGGGATATCTCTGTTACTAACAATCTCAGATTTACAGTGCATAGAAAGAATACATTTTATCAGTATGTTTGTACACTGGAGAATTGAACCTGTGACCTTGGTGTTGCAGGCGTGAAGTTGACCAGTTGAGCAAAGAAACACTGTAACAAGTCTTTGAAGTTAAACATTTGGGATACAATAATATGTCTTTTACTAAGTCAAACGTGAGAAATATATGAATTATTATATGTGTTTATATGTGATGTTTATGTTAATGAGAAATGGCTTGTACTGGCAGTTTATTTTTGGGTTCAATAAAGAAAATAACAATCTGTTTAAATCTATGTCAGAATACATGAAACCCTACATACATTTTATGCATCAGGGATTCAATGCCTTTGTGTTTAAGCTGCCAGGTTTCCCATCTAAGGCATGTCATTTCTGATCAGGTCTGTTTACTACAAAACTCTTCCCTAGCTGGCTGTGACACTCAGTGGTCTGAGCAGTGCCATAGCTTGTTTGTCTTTAGCTGTAGTAGCACAGCTAGCAAAGCTTGTGTTTAGCTGTTGGACAGAGCCAAGCATTGTAGTGAAATCCGGTGTGGTAATCTGAGGAAAGCTTCTTTGTTTTTTGTTTTCTTTTGGTCAGGTTGATTTTCTGTGCGTTCCATCTGTAACCTCACACGTACTGCCTGGAACGCAACAGATTCTATGAGTCTTGTGTCTAGACATGTATTTGACAGCCAAATATGAATTTATACTGGGGTAACCTGAGATGGTTGATCCCTTCTTTAGGTTAATAATTATTGTAGAATTCTACTCTTGATTAGAGAACTACAAAATGCTACATATTCACACAGTTTAAGTTATACATGACTAGTTTTTATACACCTGTCCATAAATTACCTGTAGTTGTGAGTTTGGATATTCAAATTTGGCATGACTAAGGCCCAATGAGATTTATGTGCCATTTCTACTCCTCCCTTTTCTCCTTATTTGGTCCTGAGCTGTACCGTCAGCATAGTTTGCAAGTGTAATCATAATTTGAACCGGCAGCGCAAAGGGGAAGATTTTGTTTTTGAATAATTTATACATTTTGGAATCTGTTTATTATACACAACTTTATCATAAAGCAACCAACAGAGTTGTGCTGCTTTTAACTAATTATTTATGGCAATACTTCAATTCAAATGATAGTGTTATATTTCTGTAATGTTTTTTAGCTTTCTTATAGGTCCCAGTTACGCCACCCTGTGAGCCTCTGTTGTGTTACGTTAAACTGAACTATCTGTGGGTGGAATTACAGTGCTGACACTATAGGAACCAGAATCCTGAAGTTTCTATAGTAACCAAGGTTTTAACATTACCAGTGGTAGATAAATGAAGTGATGGGTCTCTGGAAAAAACAAGGCCAGCATAATGTCTGTCAGCCATCTGGGGAAATTCTCAACAGGATATATATCTGACACTTGAAACTTTGACAGGTTTGCTCACATTTCATGTTGAAAATATGCTGATTTGTTATTTTGCATTGACAGTGGCCTTGTCAAATGGTTGAAAAACACACTTCATTTAAATCGTTCAGCTGTTTTCCAACTGTGTTTCTGCTTTGAAGTTTTTGTTGCTTGAAACAATGTGTTTCCTGTAGACCGCATCATGTGATCATGATGTCAAATGAATGACCTCACTGTTGCCTTCTCTCTTGTCTCCCCGTGAGGCCCAGAGTTGGCACATGTAACTACAGCACAAAAGACTCTTTTGTGTGTTATTGGGAAATTTCTCATCCAGATTTAACATTTCAGACAGAGTTAACATTTCAGGCCCGATTTAGGAACCGACTCCATTTTTCTAGTATTCTGTGCAAGCGGCCTGCGGGTTCCTTTTGCCGTACGTCTGCAGTTACTGCAGGGGACATATGAAGAGCGGCGCATGACTGATTCATTATAAAGCAGTTATGCAAGGAAAGGTGCCATCTTTGCCCCCCCACACACACTCTCTGTCTCTCTCTCATTTTTCTCATTGCTTTTTTTACCAGTGTTTCTCTGCTGGCAGTATTCCAGGTTCACCCACACACACATACTCACACTGATCTTTTCCGGAGTGGAATTCTGTAACTCCACGCTGGGTGTTTGGCAGTGTCTGAACCGCAATGGGACACAGAGAACGAGACATATTGCTATTTTTGAAGCAGCCTGTGTCATTGAGTCGCTTCTGATTCATGAAAATAGGAAAATCTGCTAGTGGAGAATTTATCAATAGGATGTTTGTGAGAGCGCATTGCTTATCCAAACAGAGTCTGTATGTGTGTTGTGAATAGATTAAGATGAGGAAAATGTGGGTTTGCTTGTTTAGGGAGGAGATTAAATGAGATTTTAGCATCTTTGTGAGGGTATGTGAGGACGTTTACAGCTAAAACATTGACTTCTTGCACTTCTTACACTAAGACTGGCACACAGTTTTTGAACAACACGAAAATCACAAGAGAAATACACATTTTAGAGGTAGAACCAAAGGTTGGCTGGGGTGAATAAAAATACAGTGAGACCAAGGCTGAAATTTGGACCAGTCAAGGGAACGTTTGATACATCCTGAACTTGCTGAGGGTGTGACGCATCGGACTGGAACCCTGTGCTCCAACGAACACACACGCTGTTAATCTCATCAGCCAAATTTTTCAGGAACTGTTTTCTAATCACGACACTGCCTGAAAGACACACACACACGCAGTGTAATCTTTAGCCAACGCACGCTGACGGTGTTGTAGGTGGGTTACCTCATACATGATTGGTGCTGGGTGTGGGTGACTAAGGGAGTCGTGAGGGAACGTAGCCCACAGACAAGGTCCTGCTGTTGGATAGAACAGGACAGCTTGTAGGGGGTGTAGCAGGTGGTGTCGGATCTGTTTCTGCGGTCAAATACCACACATAGTGACACTCATTCAATACATCATCAGACACGTACAGTACAAACAAATGACTGTGTCTTTAGTTATTCATACATCAAAATCTGGAGTTAGATGCGTTCTTAATCTTGAAGTCTACAGTATAACCATTTTAAAAAGGTTATGAAGTTCTTGTAATGAAGGTTTAACAGAAAGCTTTTATGATTGCCTTTTCTCTTTGTACTGTACCTGGACTAAGTAGTTCACACTGTCATTTATGAAGACAAGCCAAGTTGCTGATGATGTGTAAATGTGGGCAGTCATGTGTTAGTTTGCTCATGATTTTAATGTCAATGTCATTATTTCTGATTGACTAATTTTGGTGGGTTACATCCAAATTTGCTCCCCGGTGTTTGAAGCATTGGTCTGTGATGGTTTAATTTTTTGAGGCTGACACTTTGAAATAGTTTAAAACAAAGCAAACCTAATTCTTGCCATAAAAGTAGCCATAAAACTGACATGGTGTTACAGTGTATTACAGACAAAACAAAAAATGGTGGGCTGAAGGGCCTGGGGATAGAGCAAAGTAAAAACAAAAATGACTGCAAAATACTTTTTTGAGGAAAAAATAGAGGGTTATCTTACGACAGTCCTCAGAACTGTAGTTGCCCTGTCAGAGAAAATATGGGTAATGTAGGATATTACAGCCTGCATGTGAAGTTTTGTCCCCGTTCCACTAGTTATTAATTCATAAGAACCATTTCCTTTTGTGTGTGCATTGTAATGATGAATATAATTTGTTAGCGGTAATGTTACCGTGATACTGCGTCTACTACACTATAAGATTACAAACAGAACACAGAAAAACAGAAATGCTGATTGATTCTGAGGGGTGGGGATTGTTGAAAGGGGTTAAAACAAAGCAAAATCTGTGGTAAAACCATTTAATCTCATTGAGAGCTAAGCTTTTACTGTGTGTGTTAATGCCCAGGTGAGGTAGAAGTTAAAATGAAAAGATTTTTGTGTGTGTTCAGCATTTGTGTCCTTGTGTGTGTACATAGTTTCTTCTGTCTGAACAGTTGGACCAGCAGGCCATATGTTTTTGTCAGTTATCTGATTTTGTTGTCACTTTGGTGGATGTAAACATGACAATGTACGACAAGGTGGCAACTTGCGGTGCAATTATGTGTGAACGGCAGCGCAGGTGTCCATCTGTACTGCGGGTGATTTTAAAGAGAGCAAATCCACTAAAATGCCTCCTGGGATTGAAGACAGTGAAAGTTAAGCTTCTCTGTGTAAATGGAAAGAAGTGCACAGCAAAATGCCGCCCAGATGGAGGTAATTAAGAAGCTGAAGCGAGAGAGAGCGATTTACGAAAGATCAAAATATAGTGAGAGAAAGGGAAAGACAAAGAGAAATAATGGGAGAAATTGAAGCCAGACAGCCAACAGCTGTGTCAGATTAGGTTACCGTGGTTACGAGGGTCCGCCCCGCTGGCACAGAACAGATGAGAAATTACACTACAGGTCAGATAGGAACGAGAGGGTGTGGCCTATTTGAATGTGGTCATCACATGTCATGTGATCTCTGTAAAGTGACATTCAAAACTGGTTCACTCAATCCACTGACACCAGAGTTTAACAATACTGGAGGCAATGTTATTTGTTTACTTAATTTTGTGCTTCAATTTATCGAACCCTAACTGACGCACAACTTATGTTCAAACCTTCAACCTTTGCCTTCAAACTACAAAATCTATTCTTATTATTCTATTATGATTATGAATATAGTTAAAGCAGTGTTTAAAACCTTGTGTGTAGTCTGTAAAATTATTAATGGGATTGTTTTAAAGTTTTATGTTGTGTAGCTACAGAGCCCACTATTACAATAAAACGCCACCAATTTCTTTTTAAATCCCTGTAAAACTTCCACAGTGTATTGAACAAGCAGTTGGCCTTCTCTGAGCAAACTGATGTCACATTGCTTAGGCCCCGCCCACTACCGTTGACGGACACTGTTGTATTAGCATAGAGCCTCCTCTGAGTGATCTCTCATGAACCCACATGCAGCCGCTTACCCTCACTCACTCAGTGTCAGTCAGCTGATCGAAATACACTGAAGTCAGCAAACCCTCATTGTATTTAAGTGTAGATATAATTATGTAGTTTGTTTTAGTCTTTCAGGCTGAAGTGGGGTGATGATTCTTCTACAATGCTTAATAAAGCCCCACAGGCTAGTGCAGTTCTGATTGGCTCCTGGTGTGTTGCTATGGAAGGGGAGGCTGTCATCCAATTGGTCAGTGCAATATGGCCCACAGCTGATAAGGGTTGCATCTTTACATTGTTATGTTCGCAGACAGGAAGTGGAAGGTCATGTTGGACAGCTAATGTCTGATGAAGGCAACAGGGTTGTGCCTCCATTTGAATCTCTCCGTGCCTCACTGGAGTTTGGAAATGAGTAGGAATTTTCTGTCATGTTTCGAAGGGGCTGCCGTGAGCAAGGCTAATTTAAACATAATTACTATCACAAGGATGTGTTTTGTATCACAAAAGGAGAAAACCAGGCGAAGTCAATTTAGCTAATGTAGTGCTTTTCTCAGTGGATGTAGTTGCTGAAGATCTTCTTTGAGGAGTTAGATTTGAAGCAACAATAGAACAAGCAGTGACTGAACAAGCAGTGGTGGGAGAAAGTTTGGGGGGGTGTAAAGAGTGCGAGGGAATTGTGGCATAAAGGAGAAACTGTACTATAGTATACAGTAATGTATTGTGGGCGGAGCCTAATTTGTGTCATTATAAAGCTAAACCAGTAAACCTTGATTCTTGAAATTGATATTGGCCTATATAAATAAAAAGGGATGGATGGATTTTTGGATACAGATTTCTTTTGTGGATTAATTTTTCTGAATGATTCTATGTTGTTGTTGTAAATTTATGTTAATATGATATACATTTAAAATTTTGTTAAGCAATTTTTAATCTTTGCAATAATTTAATTTCTCCTATAGGTAGATTCATGCAGATGGGAGGTGTGCCCTAATTGTGGGTGTGCCTCAGCACCTCCCACTTTGCACAGCCACTCCTCTCCATCGAACCTGTTTGCTCCGTCCAGCACATTTCTGTCACCATGACGTCCACCTTGCAGACCCTAGCCTTTAAGCTAGCTCCTCCCTCAAAAGAAGCAGGATCAGAGCAATTGGACCCATGTAGTGATGGAGCGGGGCAACGTTATGAGGTTGTCCCCTCCGTGGTCTGTTCCATGTGCTGTCTTTTTGGAATCATCTATTGCTTCTTTGGTGAGTCTGGGCTCCATGTTTGTATACTCATACTTTACTAGGATACAGTGTTTGTTTTACAAAGATTTGATGGTTAAACATTCAACATTAAAAATAAGTAATTAAATGCAAAATAAAATCAGTTGCTTTACTGGAAGGAAAAAGAAGGGAAACGTTTTGGTCATATGTGACTTTTGTCAATTGATTGTGTCTATGGAATTTTATGTTTTTGACCCAGTACATTCACAATTTCCATAATCTCTCAGCCAATCCATTGTCAAGTTTGGCCACCACCAACTGTATAAAAGAAATGAGTCAAAGTGGAATCAAAGTATTTCATAAACAAAATGTGTAATAGTGAGTGATGCAACTTTAAAGTCACGTTTAGATTTTTTTAGCTCCTGACACTGAGGAAAAGTGTTAATTTGCTGTTTAAAAGGCAGAATTGTGTCTTCACACTACTGCACTATTCTTGAGCTGTAAACGCATCATCTCTTCTGTATGCTATCCTTATCACTTTTTTCTGTATCTTTTTCCTAATTTTACACTTTCTTTTTCGTTCACAGGTTACCGCTGTTTTAAGGCTGTGCTCTTCCTCACGGGTCTGATGTTTGGCTCCGTCATCATCTTCCTGCTCTGCTACAAGGAGAGGGTGTTGGACACACAGCTGAGCGTTGAGGCCAGTGTGGGCATTGGCCTGGGTATCGGCACCCTGTGCGGCCTGGTGACTATGCTGGTTCGCAGCGTTGGGCTGTTCATGGTGGGGCTGCTTCTGGGCCTGCTGGTGGGCATCGGTACCCTGATAGGCATGGAGGAATTGTCATCCAACCCCCCGCGGTCGGTGTGGGTGCCCCTGGGCGTGCTGCTGGGGCTGGGCATGCTGTTCGCCGTCCTCACCCTTCAGTGGCAAAGATGCTTCACCACCCTCTCCACGGCCGTGTTTGGGGCTGCTGTGATAGTCGTGGCCACAGATTATTTCGTAGAGCTCTTCGCGCTGGTCAGATACATTTACGAGAGGGTGAAAACTGGCCCCCGGGAGCCCATATGCTGGATGACGTGGGTGGTCCTGGGAGCCTGGCCTGCTCTCGCCCTGCTGGGCGTACTGGTGCAGTGGAGAGTGACGGCGGAGGGATACTCCCACACGAAGGGTGAGTCAGGGACAGAGAGAGTGTTGGTGGATGAATGTATGTATTTGTGTTCAGCACGGCAGATGGTTTCTGTCTGTCAGTGACTCTCAGCTTGTGACTAATGATCACAGAGACAGTCATGCAGGGCAGCACACCACAGATTTCACAGGAAATGTCACTTTGAATTTAACATGTAAATAAAAGTACAGAACATGACCTGCAATTTTATCTTTCAGACAGGGGTAGTGATAGAGAGGCAAAAACTAGAGATCGCTGTATACTTTGTCAACTTTATTGCATTAAATATGAACAGCAGCTATTAAGCTTGTGCCTACAGCATTTGTTTAGGTTTTTATACTTGTCTCCCATCTTAAGAATACTTAACTTGCAATTTAAAAATTGTAAGTTAAAGCAACTTGTAGTTTTATGTTTTAAACAGGGATGGCAATAGAGAGGCAAAAGTTACAAATTACAGCTTTAATGTGTGGTTAAGCAGCAACTTTCATTGACAAACATTATGTATCTCTGTCACTCTGTTCCAGTGATGATCAGTCGGCAGCAGCGGCGGGTTCAGCTCATGCGTATACGGCAGAAGGAGGACAGGAGAGAGAGCAGCCGGAAGAAAAAACGGAAGCAGCCACAGAACTCGAACAACACACACGCTTCCAAAGCCCTGCACCCGGAGCCAGCCTACCGCAGGAAGCCCAACCCTATACGACGCTTTGACGGAGATGTGCTTTCTCCTGTGAGTCCACAGATGCACACCCACACAAACTAGTGCATGTATACCTGAGAGTAAAAAAACATGAGGGTGATGCTTATTTATGTTTATGTTCCGGGATGATTAACTAATTGTTTTCATACAACTTATTTGTGTTTGCATTTAATTACTAAATTAACATGTTGAGAGCTCTAATTAATCGTATGTACGAATCTTGCATATAAATACACTTTTGTGCTCAAAGGTAACAGATGCATCTTTAAGACATCAGTCTTTTTTTTTAAACCTGTCATGTGATATATAAAAAACTCATTCATCTCTTTCACTTTTTTTCAGAGTTATATTCAGAGTTTTCGGGACCGACAGGTGGAAGGCAGGGGTTATCCGGTGGGTGGGCTAATGGCTTCAGGTCACACCAGTATTGATATAGACTATGACTGTGGGTCTACCGTCCCCCTCACTGCAGGGGTCGGACCACATGTCCGTGTCTGACCACTCACATTCGAAAACAGACACTGATAAACAAACACGCACACACACACACACACATTTTGCTACTTTGGTGCTGACCTGACCCTGACTCACTCAATGTCTTACACACACAAATACACACACACACACAGAGGTTTGGCGACTCCTTGCCATTCCGATTTCTTCAGAAAAATCCAGAAACCACTAAAAGGAACAAAACAACTATAGCACTTCACAGACAACAGCTATGGACCATAGTTGTATTAAAGAGCTGATTTCTACACACAAACAACAGACATTCTAGCTGATTGTGCCTGATCTGTGGCATTGTGTTTTTGTAAAACTATTATGAGGTCATTGGTGACAAATCAAGCTGGGCTCCATTCTGTCAAATAATTTTGTAATTATGTCAGATGTGGTAAAATGGAGTATTGCCTGTTCCTCATTGTATTGCTATATTGCGTTTCTTCTTGTAAGGAATTCATCCATCAGTGCTGAATCTCGTCTTTGTATTATAAGGCTGACAGCCCCTCCCCCCATGCCCCACCACTTAGTATAGTCTGTGGATTCCACCAGTCAAGTGTCTGTACTGTAAGATCCAACATTCCGGCCCAGGACTGTACCAAATACCAGTGAGCAGGGGTGCCTTGCTTTGAAACTCCAGTATAAAAAATTAACTCCTTCGCCTTGTTTGACAAAGGCTGTAGGGCAAAGAGCCATATTACTGCTGATCAGAGCCACCTGGACCACTCTGGGATGCGGAGCTGGACGTCTGGTGCTGAAACAAAGAAAAACGCAAGATGGGGAATAAGAGTGAAGATACTCAGGGACAATATGAATGTTATGAAGAGTCAACAAAAGAAACATTGCTGCTTTGAGAGAAAGAACTAAAAACCTACAAGGATGATGACATAACTGGAGATTTTCCCCCTCTCTTTGTGGCAGGCATATATACAGGGATTTCACCATGACCGTTCAGTTCTCGCTGTGTATAAAAGTTGTTTGCTGGTCAAGTGAACGTTTGTACTGTCCTGGAGGACACGGTGGTTGAGGCAGCCCCTCAAAGGAGCAGACTTCTTTTTAAAAAGACCCCCATAATCCTTTGGGGCAAACTGCATGATGTAATGGCCCCTATTTTGTTTATCACAATGCATTCTCACACCTGTCCAGATAAATTCAGATGTTCCTATTATTCTGTCTCTCTTTTTTTTCTCATTCTGCAAAGCAGAATCATTTATGTTATGTACATAAAATACATGTTTAGTATATCCATTTCAACATGGCCTTTCATATTTATTAGGTATCTGTTTATTACTTACTGATTTTTGATTAAGGGATTTTGAGCCCTGACATAATAATGGATGGTTGTATTTATTAGTTTGTTTTACATACCGAGTCACATTTTCTTTCTGTTTACTACTTCCTGTCTGATAACAGAGTGTGGTCTTAAAGACAAAATGCAATGAAAACTTTGACAATCTGACATAAACTGTTTTTGTTTTTATTTTGACACTGTACAACAGCATGTGTTTGTATGGGCCTGGTTATTATGGTAAACTTTGTGAATTCACTGTGTCTCCTGTGATCTATGAATGATCTCTCTGTTTATTGTGTTTTATACTGGTGTATGGGCAAGTACAAGCACACACAAACACACCACACACATTCCATAATGTGTTGGTTTAAGGTGTATAGTTTATTCTTCTTCTTATAACCATCTTCATATAGCTGAGTCAGTTTTCTGCCTCTGTTTTCTCTTTTACCCTGCCTCCCCCTTCAAACCCTATCTTTCTTCCCTCCATTTGTTATGAAATTGAAAGCCAAATTAAGTTTTCTTACATCATTTCAGCTTTATATGGGCTTATTAAAAACACAGATTTTGGTTTCTCATCCCACTCATGCAAATGTGAGTTACTAATATTACAAAGTGCCAGGAAAACAAGAAAAGTTAAGAAACTTCCCTAAAGCTTTTATTTTTGTCCTGGTTTGTTTCCTTGGTTTGCAGCTCTTTGTAGAACGTTTACACGAGGTCGTGCTGGTGTTGTGTAGATTTACTCAGCACCAATACAGGGCAGTAGATGGATTTTAAAACAACCATGATGCTTTATATCGCACCAAGAGCTTGATTGGGTTTAATCTTAAATATCTTGTAGACAATAATATAAAGAAATATAAAAATATCTATGGGCACATCATACCTCTTCGTCACGTGTTTCGATGGTTTTGGGACTGTTTTTTTTAGTGCTCTTTGGGCTTGTTACTCTTGAAAAGAAGATAAACACATCTTATATGTAAACTTTTACACGTACGTTGAACTGCATTAGTCACACAAGCAAAACGCATCCTGTTATAACCAATTGGCACAGCTTGTTTTTCATTTGTCATAAGTCATCATAATTTTCACAGGCAACTGTGCAGCTACTTTGGCCAAATGCCACCTTGTGGCCATTTTAAGTTCAAACCATTTTAAGTTTATAGGTTCAAACCTGCCTGTAAAGCTTATAGTAGAATATGCCAGCATGGGCATCACAATCCTTTAAAATGAGTAAAGAAAAAATGATATAATTAAAATACAAAATCGATTGTTTCAGAGAAATGTTCAGTCCTACAGCCAATCTCCACATTGATATTCTAGCAATAATAGTCATTTTGGCATCATAATAGCATCATATGATTGTGAAGAGTTCAATGCCCTTCACTCGCAACTATTGTAAGATTTTACTTCAGATATTAGTTACATATATGATTTTGTTTTTACATTTTCAGTGCTTTTGAGCATTTGAGTGCATTAAAAAAATTAAAGTTAAATTACAGAACCAGAAAAGCTCATGTCAACAGTTTTCAATTGCTATACTTTCATTTTCTAATCTTGTGCAGCGATGCCCTTGTACTGATGTCCCTCAGGGCAAACATGTCCATGTGAGTCTGGCCTTGCATCTGGGCCTGCATCTCACGGATTTCCTGCTCATAGACAAAGAAAAGGCTTGTATGTGTTTGTGCTTTTAATAGCAGCATTGCTGTTAATAATAGGACTATGTGCAGAGCTAATCTCACACATCTACACACAGCTGGCCCTGTTGGAGAAGCTTGTCAAGATGTAATCTCCAGAAATGCTGAGAGATTTGCTTTCTCAGCACAACAAATGCAGGACACAAGCTGATGACAGCTTCTGTATGACGTGTGTGCAACCACCAACATCACACCATAATTGAAAAGTGCTGGTTGTATGTGCATTACCGTCTCATGGATCTTCTTGAGGAACGCGATCTCCTCCTTGAAGGTTTCTGTACGTCTTTCCAGATCCAGGCAGGCCAGAGTGGCAACATCCACCTCCTGCAAGTAAAGATGACCAAAATAAAACTGACATTTTCTAATGTTATGAATATGTCAATATGAAAATGGCCTATAAGGTTTACCACAGTTGTTCCCAAAAAGCATTGGGGCCAAAGCATTCAGGTCTAACTATCTCCTGTATAGAAAACAAAGCTAAGCTATTATAAATAATGTATTTGTGAGAACAGAACTCAAAACTTATTTTAAGGAAATTCTACCTTAAATTGGTCAATAAAGAGAAAATCTTTTCATAAATCCATAAAGAACACATTAAAGGTCTACAGTGACCTGTAACACCTTTATCCAGCAGTCTCTCTGCCTGTTTTTTCAATCAATTACAGTAATATTTACATTCATTAAAACATTTCTAAATACATTTTAAGTTTCTAAAAACATTACATTTTATTAAAAGGGCTGATTTATGTTCTGTGTAACTACACATTGTGTTGAACTGGATGATTGTGTTGCTGTGTGTGTCTGTTCTGCTGTGTGTGTTTGTGTGCTGCTGTGTGTGTTTGTGTTGCTGTGAGTGTTTGTGCTGCTGTGTGTGTTTGTGCTTCTGTGTGTTTGTGCTGCTGCGTGTGTTTGTGCTGCTGCGTGTGTTTGTGCTGCTGTGTGTGTTTGTGCTGCTGTGTGTTTGTGCTCTGTTTGTTTGTGTGCTGCTGTGTGTGTTTGTGCTTCTGTGTGTTTGTGCTGCTGTGTGTGTTTGTGCTGCTGTGTGTTTGTGCTGCTGTGTGTGTTTGTGTTACTGTGTGTGTTTGTGCTACTGTGCGTATTTGTTCTGCTGTGAGTGTTTGTGCTTCTGTGTGTTTGTGCTGATGCGTGTGTTTGTGCTGCTGTGTGTTTGTGTTGCTGTGTGTTTGTGTTGCTGTGTGTTTGTGTTGTTGTGTGTGTTTGTGCTGCTGTGAGTGGTTGTGCTGCTGTGTGGATATGTGTGTTTGTGCTGCTGTGTGTTTGTGTGGATTTGTGTGTTTGTGCTGCTGTGTGTGTTTGTGTGGCTGTGTGTTTTTTTGTGCTGCTGTGTGTTTGTTTGGATGTGTGTGTTTGTGCTGCTGTGTGCGTTTGTGCAGCTGTGTGTGTTTGTGTTGCTTTGTGTGTGTTTGTTCTTCTATGAGTGTTTTGGAGATGTTTGTGACAGGGAGAGATCACGTTCATTCCCCTGCTGCCGCTGGATGACTCAGAATGCTTATGTAAAATGTTTGTTTCTACCACTCATTAAAACCAAGAGTGGGTTGTCAACTTTAATAACACTGAAAATACAAACAAGCAAATTTGTACATAATTTTAAATTGCGTTCATGTGTATCAGTGTATATTTAGATTTGAATGAAAATATTTTCAACTACATTTTAACAGACAAACACACACGTGAAGGAGAACGAGACGAGAGAAGAGAGGCACGGCCGTGTGTGGCTATTTAAAGATTCATCCTTCCTTTCACTTCCAAACTACCCCAGACTACTGCAGTCTAACCATTGTGTTCATCCCTCAAATGATCTCTCCCATCCTGTTACTTTACCTCACAGTGCTGCTGCCTCAATACTTGGCACATGAATACAGAGTTGATACACTTTATGAAACTGAGAGACAGTCATCACAGCTGTGGATCCATTATGTAAACCCTCCTGAAATTCTGGTCCTTACCTACAAACATGGGAAATAACAAGCATGTGTGTCGTTTTAAACCTTCATCTGTATTTAATTTTGTAGTTCTTTATAAATTTGACATTAAAAGGATGGTTCACCATACAATTGGCCAAGAATGATGACTTATATTCATACAATGACTGGTCATTGTATGTTGCATGGGAAAAAGGTGACTCAAGGAATTTTCATTTTTGGTAAACTATTCCTTTAAATTCATAAAGCCAAGGGCATCTCCGAACACCAAAAATCCTTATAGTTCACTGAGTGCACATTTTAAAAGCATACACACTGCAATTCTATAAACTGTCAAGATGATGTCATTGCATTACTCTGCAATTTGTAAATGCATTTTCTTCACAGCTGGATAAAATGTCACTTTTTAATATCGTTACAAGCAGCACTTACGGCTAATGAAAAGAGCAGAGATTGAAGAGACGGTTTCTCTAAACTGCTTTATAAAGGAAAGGCAGGAACGTGAGAGGAGCTGATGTATTGCCGTGTGTCATCTCTGAAATCAGCAGGGGAGATCATTAACTGCTCTTGCATTGGAAAACTCATGGCCTCATTACTGGTAGTTGCATTTGCCGTGTCACAGATAAGTCACTGTTGAAGTAGTGCAGTGGTGGGTTCATCATTTCAGCCAGTTCTGAGCATCGTATATGAACACAGGGCTTCTTAATATAACTTGGGGTTTAGTAATTGCACAGACACACAGTGGGGTGCTTGTTTATGTAAATGTAGAGATAGGTAGATGGGTAGAATGTATAATCATTGACATTATTAAGGGTCCAGGGAATTTCCTGATTTTAGCAAATGTTTTGTAGCTCAATGATAAATAAAGATGCATTTTAAATGGTTTGATTCTGATGGCTGTTCATGTTAAAGCTATTTATAGGTACAGGAATTCCATCATAACTAAAGCTTCTCTGGAAGTCCTCAACTGGTGGGAGAGGAAGACCACAGATGACAGAACATATAAACACTTCTTCTCCTATTCTGTTCTTCCACTGTTTAGTCATCTCCATTACCAAACTCCATACCTCTCTCTCGGTTCTCTTTTTGAAACAAACACGTGTATTCACGTGTGTTGAGGAAGTACAGCTCGTGTTTCCAAATATTTCATTGCAACAGTTAACAAACAAGGACATGTACATCCTACTGTAAGTGCACGTGCTCTCGACGCCCTCTTAGGGTATTAAAATGACCTTATTTTTAACAGGGGGTGTTAAACAGCCTCTGTGTTTGGTGTACCTGTGAATTCACTCAAAACAATAACACCACAGTTTTGGAACCGTGCACCGTTTCCTCTTGTTTCCCATGTCTTGCTTGCTTCCTGCAGTTGATACAAAATTACAAAGGAAATCAATTCACCAAGACAAAGGAAATTTAATTTGCTATTCCTCAAGATTAATATCATGGATTATTATTGCAATAATAACAATTATTGTAATAGATATTGTGGCATGACTTTTAAAATCACGAAATAATTATGCAATCCTACACAAGACAAACTACACTAACTGTACCTCCAACCACTAGAGGGCGCAAAACTTCTTCTGCATCCAGATCGCAGCAAATCCCTCAAGCTTCCTGCTGTAACACTTCGAATGTGAAAGTTCAGTTCATTATATATGCAGGTAATAAAGGTTGACGAGCTGTTTTAACACTTCGATTTGCTTCGGTTTGGCTTGTGCTGTAGGTTAGTTTTGTCCTGTGCTGTACAATGTTGTTTTGTTGTATGTGTAGCGATTGTGCGGTTGTTTTGTGTTTGCACGCCGTCATATTGTGTCATTTTTTAATCCTAAAGGATTGACGCTACGTGCTTTCAGTTAAATTATGATGATATAAAGGACCGATTTCCTGTTGCTGCTAATAGCTACTCACAAAGTATATGAGGATCTAAATACATAAAAACTAGATCGCTGTTTTTTCTCTATTTAATCTATATTTGTCGATATTAACTGGGTGTTTGTGTTTGTTTTTCGTACAGTCTTTAATCATGAAAAGCTCTAAAGAAGCCGTACAGGCCGCAGCCAAAGATTTTCTAAATTTTGTCAATAAAGGAGTTTCACCATATCATGGTAAGAATACTGTGTGTTTGACAATATAGAAAGTAAAAGTAACTGGTTAACAGAAAATGTCTTTGGGAGTAAATGAAAGCATGATTGTCATTAACTGTTGTGAGTTATTGTAATAAGTATAAGATACAAAACCCTTGTGGTGTCCTGGACATTGTTCTTTACTAGGTGACATAATTCCATATATGGCTGAAAGACTTGATAAAGACCTTTGTGTTGGGTAACATCTCTCTTAAACATTTGCCCAGGATCACAGGTGTACGTGCTGTCAACGTATTTGTTTTTATCACGTTTATCCAGTTTATCTTGCTTTTCTGTTGTTTCTGCAGTGGTGGAGGAATGTAAATCTCGTCTGCTGAATGCTGGTTTTAAGGAGCTAAAGGAGGCAGATCACTGGGAAATTAAACCTGCAAACAAGGTGTGTGTTTAATGCCAGTTTTACATGACTGACAGCTTTTGGGTGTGATAACAGGTGAGAGGTGAACAAAATTCAAACAAAAATTGAACAAAAACATTTAGCTTTCCGCGTAGTTTCCTTTATAAAATTCATAAATTATAAAATGGTTTACAAATAGTCAAAATGATAAAGGCACAATATTTACTATTACTATAATAAAAAATGTGCTGTATGTCACCTTTTTACATCCTATTAAATATTTCAATTCATTATAACATAAACAATATGCATAATTAACATAATTAAACCTAGCATTGCATATTAACTGTATAGAGAACTGTATAGAGATTGATGTAACTTAGGCTTATTCTGTTATTTCAGCACAAAAAGTTTTGTAATAATCTGAGGTTGCCATAAAAATAGCCATTGATGCTGCTGTGGCATTAATTTCTAAGATGAAATAAATACATTTCTGCATAAAACAAAACAACTCTGTGCTTATATTCCATGTTCTTTAAATTCATTACAATATTTTCTATTTCTCATGCAGTACTTTGTGACCAGGAACTACTCCACCATTATTGCCTTTGCTGTGGGCGGCCTCTACAAGCCTGGAAATGGTTTCTCTATGATCGGCGCTCATACAGATAGTCCATGTTTGAGGGTGAGAGAAACAGATCATTAAGGCCCTAGCAAGAGCTTTGGCAGATCAACAGTTCTCCCAGTGTATCATTGTAATGCATGGTAGTTACATGCAAATGTTGCTGATGATAGTTCATTAAAATTATAAATACATACATAATAAGGATTTAGCAGTTTACTCTTATTGTGGATGTGTGTTTAGGTAAAGCCACGCTCAAAGAAGACAAAGTTAGGCTTCCTGCAGGTAGGAGTGGAGTGTTATGGAGGTGGCATCTGGAACACCTGGTTTGATCGTGACCTGACTGTTGCAGGACGAGCCATTATTAAGGTAATGATACTCACGTATGATACTCTGTAGGACTTAATAACTCAGATTACTTAAATTCCAATAGCACTGATGGATTTTACTTACTTGTTGTTGAAGGTTTGTAGTTTCACTAAAAGTTGAAGTGTCTTTGTGCAGAGTGAAGGCAAACTGGTACAGCGTCTGGTTCATGTTCCTCGGCCCATTCTCAGGATCCCTCACCTGGCCATTCACCTGCAGAGAGACATTAATGACTCCTTTGGACCGAACAAAGAAAACCACCTGTAAGCACTGAGGAATCTCTTAAAGCTGGAGGTCAAGACCTCTTGAGTGTCTTTAGATTAATTATGTATTCTCAGGGTCTTTTTTGTGAGGAATAAAAATATTGTTGAAATAAGTTCAGCTAAATGTTTTCATTGTCCCTGCAATATTTTTAAAATGCATTAAAGGGATAGTTTAGCTCAAAATGAACATTTTGTCACTGTTTGGTTTGCTCACCCTAATGTTATTCCAAATCTGAACAAAGATTGTGGGCACTGCTCTTTTTCCATTCAGTTAAACTGCAGGATAGGGAGCTGGTCAGGGACACTGGAATGCTGGTTTTCTGATTGTGTCTACAATTGTTTGTTTGTGGTAGAACACCTCTTCTGGCCACTGCCGTACAGGAGGAGCTGGAGACAGGATGCGCTGCTTCTGGAGATGCATGCAATGCAACATGCACTGTAAGATTACATGCATGCAAACTCTACAAAAGCCAGTACTGTAAATAAAAGACAGTGTGTTAATTGTTACCTTGTTTAGGTCCTCCAGTCGCTCTTGGAGCAGTTCAGCTTGCGTTTGTGACCCCTAAATAGACCCAAATGCATAACGGTTTATTTGTGGGTCAGTTTGTGGTTTGATTTCTTTGTGAGATGCGAAAACAATGAAGTCCGCTTTACATTATGTTTTATGTACCTGGATTCTTGCCAGTCACCTGCAGCTGTGTTTTGCATTAAACACCCCAGAAATGCATTCAACAACAAGGACATTTAGTGATAATTTCAACACTGTGGGTTAGCAAAAGCATTTGATCTCTGGGGAGTTTTTTCTAAAGAGGTTTGTTTTATTTTCCTGTTAGTGTTTTAACTGTGAAGCAGTTTAGTGCAATTTCCATAATTACTGTTAAACGTTGCAATTAAAAATGCATTTAAAACCATCAAACATAAAAATCTGAATTAAGCCATGGTTTATGTAAATTTTTAATGGTGCAAATGCTTGTTACCAGCCAGGGGTGCGAGTTTGGGTGGAGCTACTTGTTTGTCCAACCAATGGCACATGGGGAACCAGTTTAGAAATTAATCACTTTAACTTTTAGGTTATAAACTACAACCTTAATGTGCAAACAGTGTTTTATAAACATTTTTCTTGACATTTTTAGGCAGAGAAGCATCAGTCTGCACTGATCCAGATTCTGTGTGGACAGCTCGGGATCGAATCGGATTCTCTGCTGGACTTTGAGCTCTGTCTGGCAGACACACAGCCTGGTGTAAGTCCTTCAATGTCCATGTTAGACCAATACCCAAAAAATCTTGTTTTTGCACCAAATCATGCTGACATAAAGAGGATTAGTATGCCGTTGTGCTTAGCAAAGAGGATTGTGGTGTTATTTTTACCCGACCTATAAATGCAATAGTGAGACTAAAGGAATAACTGCGGGACCGTTTGCAGAATAAAACATTACTTTAGAGATTCTCGAAGGAACAGGGCTGAGAGCTCTTATGGCCCTCATTTCCATAAAATTTGCACATAAAATATTTGTCAAATTGGTTTGCACGGGTGATTTCTGCCTAATATTCATGAGGTTGTCAGATTTGATACGTCTGTGTGTTCTGCAGGCTCTAGGAGGTCTCTTTGAGGAATTTATCTTCTCTCCTCGTCTGGACAACCTGCACAGTTGTTTCTGCGCCCTTACGGTACGTTTGAACACGGAGAGAAACCTGTTATTAAATATTCAACCATTCATACCGCCACCCACTCAAATATTGTCAGAGTGAGTGATGATGAATAATTAATGGCTAATTGTGTCTTTTCCGCAAGGCTTTAATGGATTCCAGCACACCTGATTCTCTGGCTAAGGATCCAAACATCCGTTTGGTTGCTCTGTATGACAATGAAGAGGTGTGATAGACCTTATGAAATCAGATTCAGAATCTGTTGTTGTCAGTCTTCTTGCTGAAATACTTTGGCTTCTGGAATGATCTGTAGGTGGGCTCGGAGAGCGCCCAGGGGGCGATGTCTAACCTCACTGAGATGATTCTGCGTCGCTTGGCTTCCACATCGGACAATCTGACGGCCTTCCAGGAGGCCGTGGCGCAGTCCTACATGATCAGTGCAGACATGGCCCATGCTGCACACCCTAACTACCAGTCAGTCTGTCTCTATGGCAACTTTGTTTTGTTTCTATGGTGACCCTTACTTATCTATCTTTCCATTTCTAGTTACCATAAATTACCTAGCGCTTAACATTTACCCAAATGTTTAAATAATATGGTTGTTGAATTTAATTTTTAGTCTTGACTAAAATAGTCTTGGCTCTTAAAACAACTTTAATTTATATAAGGTATATAATAATATTTGGTTTACTAGGAGCAGGAATCAGTAGGGACAAGCCTAGATTAGTTATAATCCATTCTGATTGGTTGAATGATGACTTTAGGCAAGGTTAAATCTGAGAGGAAAAGCAGGAGAGATTAGTCAGTGCACAGAAGACATTTTGAGCATGCGTGAACTCTCTAACTGAGAGCAGGGAGAATTTATAAGTGTACGCCGTGTATTTGAGAGCACAAGTTCAGGTTTTTGTGAGTGCAAAACACCCACCTGTTAAAGGAGAGGTTTTTGCAGTATGACACCGTTTTAGTTTGTATCCTCACTCTGACAGTGTGGGGAGGAAATTGGAGTGTGTGGTGTTAACATTTCTGAATTAAATTAAATATAATTATGGCTTTAATTATACAGGGTTTCAGAAATATTAATGCTGAACTTCCTTTAATGAAAATCTTAAAAGTGATGGCAAGACGAATTTATGTAGTGTGATTAAATGTAAAGTAATAAAAGCATCTGTCACTAGAATGTACGATTGATTTACTCAGTGTAACCAAATTACAAAAATTGGCTACAGAGATTTTCTTATGCAAGTTGTGTTGTGTCGTGTCTTGTGTGTGTTCAAGAGTGTGATGAAAGATGTTATTTTTCCTCTTACAGAGAGAAACATGAGGAGAATCACAGACCCGCTTTTCATAAGGTAATAATTACAAACATGTTCCTAAAGCTCCATTAAAGTTTATTCATTGAATCTCACACACCGTGTCTGGTTCAGGGTCCAGTCATAAAGTTTAACAGTAACCAGCGTTACGCCACCACCGCTGTGACCGCCTCCATATTACGAGAGATCGCCGGGAAAGTGGAAGTGCCTCTTCAGGTGAGTAGAACACTGTTCATGCTCTCTTGTGTTGCGTTTTATTCTGCCTGTATTGCTCTTAACCTGCCCACTTCTGAGCAAATGTTTTTCACTCGCCACTACAGCCACCTCTGACAAGTGCCATTAAGAATACAAGGGTTGGTTATTGTTTTAACTTGTGTACTAGTTTGCAAATTATCAAGATATCTTAATATTGTTTGTTATTTCTGTTTTTAGTAATACAAATGCAAGGTTTATTTTAGGTTACTTTGGGAATTTGGCACAGGAGAACAAACTGTGGTAACCAAAAATGTTAAATTATTTATCTTATTTTAAAAGCATTGAATTACTGCTGTATGTTATTTTGACAAATAGACACTATAAACCATGCGATTTGCTTGGTATTTAGCCATCTTTTAGGTCCCCCAAACAAATATATACATATGTGGGAAAGGAAAAATAATTGAATAGTTATATAATAATTGGGAAAGTTAATTAAACATGATTGATAAAAATAGACCATGAGAAGGTTAACATCTGTAACTCTTAATGATTAATACAGATAACAGAAGTAAACAGTGAAGCAACATATGTGTGAAACTCATTCTGTATAAAGGGTTAATGCACTGTGTGTGTTTGTTGATGTTTGTGTAAATAAAGAGTGTGATGTCATCTTACACAGCATCCAAATGCATAACAGTGTTCCTAGCAACAGGCAACTGACAAAAGCATGGGGGAAACAGTGTACCCGAAGAAAAGAAATGATATGGATTGATTGAAAATGTTGCCTTTGTTTGTATACGCCAGGAGTGGAGAACCGTGTTCCTCAGAGTTTAGCTCCAACCCAGATAAAATTCACCTGCTTGCAGCCTTCTAATATTGCTGATTAGCTGGTTCAGGTGTGTTTGGTTAGAGTTGGAGCTAAACTCTGGGACTTGCCCTCCAGAAACAAGATTCCCAATCCCTGTTAAATACAATTAAACTTAATCACTGGACACCTCTGCAGATGGAATAAACAGTGATATAAAACCGCATGAGATGTTGAGAAATTGTTACACAACTTTTGTGTTTTTTCTCAGGATGTGATGGTTAGGAATGACAGTCCGTGTGGAACAACAATCGGACCGATTTTGGCAGCTCGCTTAGGAATGGCAGTATTGGATCTCGGATCACCACAGCTTGCCATGCACTCCATTCGAGAGATGTGCTGCACATCTGGAGTTCTCCAGACCACCACACTGTTTAAGGTAAACTGCAGCTATGATCCAGTGTTGTTGTCTAATGAGGGCTTGCAGTACTGCAAAGACCAATATTATTCTAAAACGCTCCATATAAGGAGTTTGTGTTTGAAATATGAGTGAAACCATGTTAATGATTAATGTGTAAGTGATCAATTTCAAAGTCAAATCAAGCATGTACATTTATATAATAGGCTAGTGAACTAGTTAAAAATCTAAAGAATTGTTTAATAGATGTTTAACAGTTTGTCTATTCTGGATTGTTTTTACCAATATAATATGCAGGGATTCTTTGAACACTTCCCTATTGTACGACGCACACTAGCTGTGGACTAGACTGTGAGATGGACTCATCAGAACCGCACAGATGGGATTAATGGATATCATTAACAGGGAAATCAATTTTGCTCTTTCCTCCCTTTCATTTTCTCAGCATTTGTCAATCATCATGTGTTCATTTATCACTGTATGTAGCACATGATGGAACAGGTTTTCTCACTTGTAAACTGTAGCACTTCAACTGTATGGCCATATATTGTGCTTTATTACCTTGAGAATAAATCAATAAAAACGTTGATTTTCATCTGCGTTGTTTTCGCGTCTTGCATTCAATGATGCTTTCTTAGTTGCCACGTGGGTTGCATTTTGTAAGCAAGCTCTGCGTTACAAAGACCAGATGACAGACGTTAATGACAATTAGGACTGATTTGTGTTTTCTTCAGAATAACTGCATTACTGTATCGGATTGTCGTGCCCACTTTCCGGGTTTTCTGTCTGTCCTGTCCTCTCACCCCCTCCCTGCCGGAGCGCGCTGGCGCTTCTTCTCGCAAACACTCATCTTCGTTGCACTCTTACCCAAGTCTCGTGTTTCTGTAGTTTGGCACACGTACAACGCTCACACTGATCACTTATCTAAATATGCTGCTGTAAACGTGGCTAGAGGAGCGAGAAGCCGAGGGAAGATGATGTCCGCGGGTCTGTGGATGCTTATCTGTGTGGCGACTGCGTATGGTCAGCTTGGCACCGCTGATAGATACGGTATGTCAAGAACATGAATGAGCCACAGGTTATTCAGATGACTGACTGATATACGACTAGGCTGCAGATAATGTTAAAACGCATGTTTTTTCTCCATCCTAGTCTACATCACGCATAAAACATGCATGTTAAATTACTAAATAAAAACTATTTTTTCAGTAAATGACATCATCTTTAAACCACAGTAGGACTCTGCTTTGTGAATTGTTCGCCCCACTGTAAAAAGAAGTAAAAAAACATGCTGAAAAGTGCTACCAGTAATCTCCTGTATTTGTTGTTATATGCGTTTATTCATGAAAAATATCAAAGAACAGACTTGCGTATTTGCTGGCGTCGATTCTTGTGCTGCTTGAAATGAATGGCAGCGCGTCTTCAGCGACCTGGCAGCATCAGTTAATGACATGATTCACAGAGCCCGCAATAACACTATCCTGCTGGTCCACTGCCAGCGTAGCTCTACAGAGCCGATGCACTGCTGTGTTGGGAACTGTTAACACAATAGGTGTTTATTCAGGTTCTTGTCCATTCAGGGATATTACAGCTTTAACAGCTTTTGCATTAAGTGCCATTGTTTATTTTGATATACAATAATTCAGCACCATGGACAGCGAGATCACCTTTATTTGCGCACGGCGTGGCGCGGTTGGCACGGTGTTTATTTAGTTTATTTGAAGCATAACGTGCTTCTTACAGACATTGTATGTTCGCTTCTGCATCTGTATTCGCTTTTCCTCTGCAGGCTGACTCACCACTGACGACCCATCCCACGTCATTCTTCCAGCAGCCGTCACTGTGGGGGCACACGTCACTCAGAAGAATGCAAAACTCTATAAGAATTATGATGTGCGCATGAGCTTATATGAATGATACAGAGGAAAATTTAGGATGGGTGTTTAAATTCTGAGTTTTGATTGAAGAGAAATTTTGGTTGGATGTATTCAGGAAGGTTAGATGTGAAGGAAGTGCACAACAGACGTTCAATAATTCATGCGCAGTGTTTTCGCAAGGACACGTGTAATTTGTTTGTGCCTGTTGTCATTTTTGGGTGCCTCTGTGTGTCTGATTGGTCCCCAATGACTCCTTTAATTTCTTCCTGTGAGGGTGTATGTTGGATTTCAGACAGCATGAGTCATACTTTAAAGTAACTTTTTCTTTTCTTCATCAGACTCCATCTCTTTGCCTCACCCAGTGCCTCAGGAGGCCTTTATATTTATTTTGAGAACAAATGCTTAGAGCAGACCAAGCAGGAACTCCCACTAATGTTACCAACTTTATCAATCCATAATTGAATTATATATAACAAGTATGCTTTGCTCTCCAGTGTATGCATATGTGTGCTTGAGAAAGGACAAGGGGTCTGGAGGAAATTAAATGTCTGGCAGGGTAAAGTATTTAAATAAACATAAAGTATTGGCTTGTCTCATATCCTGGCGGTGTGTTAATGCTACTTTTTGTTTATTTGTAATTCCTGTTGTGTTAAGGGTAGTTTGTACCCTGATATGAAGAACAAGATTGGACCTACTGGTGCTTATTTGTCGCTCAGTATTCTGGCAAATGTTAATTAATGCCTGTAATGGCGGCTGGTCACGATTCCTAACCATTTCTTGTCTGTTGCTATGGTGTTACTGATTGAAAGTGTCTGATAAGTAATTAAATGTACTGGTGATGAAATGGTTGTAAAGGCCAGTCTACTGAAAACCTTTTGGTCTCTTTGGCATTTAAGCTGTTGTGAGCTACCTGCTTACAGAGTAATGAGAGATATGGGATATTAAAGTGTATTGTCACTGATCTTGCTGTGTTTTTTTGCCCTCTCTCTCTGATAAGGTTGTCTGTTCGATGAAGGGCTATGCTCCATTGACCAGGTTTGCTGGGATGGTAAGTACTGCCATACTTTACACTTCACAGCTTTTGACCTTTGTACAGTGTTATTTCCCTGGAACAGTTGTGTAACTATGGTACTTCATAAAACCACCACCCCCACCATTTTCCAGACATATGAGTCCATATCTTTTATGTTTTATTTGGCTTGGGTTACTTGCACCAGTTTAAGCATTGTGTTTGTTTTATGTGTGCTGGATATAATTGCTTTATCAAGCTTTCAAACTGTTTGTACTGTTTTCTAACTTGTTTCAGAAAAAATACTGTAACCAGATTATTTTAACAATTTCAGTCTGATTTATAGCCATTTTATGTGGCTATTTAAAAAGATAAAGCTGATTGGTGTGGTTGTGTTTATTTCTGAGTGTGTGTGTGTGTGTGAAATCATTGACTGCACAGTAAACACTCTTGCACCATCACCTGGTCTTACCCAGACAGTGTTCTTCAACCGTTTCCATGGCAACTGTGACATCACACAATTTCCCTCTCATCCGAGTTGTTGTTTATGTGGAAAAAAGTAGAAATATGAGAAGATAAATCATAGAGGGACCATCAAAGACAAAGTTACAACATGATACTGTTTGTGACTGTCACAAATTTGACCTATGAAAGCTTAAACTGACAGTTTAAACCAGTTTATAGTATAACTGTCTATATGTCTATCAGGGACTCGGCATAAGGTGGTTTATGTATGTGCATTTCAGATGAGCTGTTTGGTCAGTGTCTAACACAGAAGGAGGAAAAGTTTCGATACAGGGTGACGGCAGTGTTACTAGACAGACTGCAGTCATTATTGCAAATGCTTATGAAGGAAGGTGAGTTTCACATCCATTTTCAGTACAGACTGTGACTTTTTACTGAACATGGTAATTTCTTTGCACGTTGTACTTTTTGTAAAATGATGGGTTGCCATAGAAACAACATAATATAAACACTAGAGAAAGCGACGATCCATACAGCTGCATGTACCTGAAAATTATTCAAGTTAACAGTTACCAAGGCCAATTAACTATTTGTATGTACATAAACGATAGTCTCTTCTACAAATACGTTTATGTTGGCTCTGACTTGAGTGAATACCTTTAAGATTGTTCTAGGCTGTTTTTTCCATTATTTTTCAGGATTGACTTGGCAGGATGATGTTACCCAATCAGTGATTAAGAAAGAACTTAGCAAAGTTCCAAAGATCCCAGTACCATCTGGAACAAAGAACGGCCCATCCTCAGAGTAAAATTTAAAAAATCTTTATGTTGTGTTTGTCTTTATTAGTACCTCCACTGCACTGATGTTTCTCTATATCTTTCCATTTTAAAAAGGTCTCAGAGTGGCCCTACAACCCAGGCTAAACCCAAACCAATGAAGCCCTATGTGGACTACATGATTGTTGACCCCCCTCAGTCGGCTCTCCACATGCAAGGCCTGGATCCTTATCCTTACCACAGAGTGAGAGAACACACACAATCCCATCTTGTGAATAATATAGTCCACAAATTCATTAATTACAGATTTCCGTGCTTTCTTCAGTATGGCTATCAAGATGAAGCGGAGCGTTCTCTGAACCTGGTGGAAGGGGGCAGGTCCCCACCGGCCTCTTCTCGCAACCAGGGCAATTCACCACTGTCCCCATCTCTGGATAAGGATGATCAACTTCTGCAGGATCTGATGACGCTTCTGCTTTCCTCACCCGCACAGCCCTCATTACGCCATCGGGTGGCAGCACCTCACCACGCCTCATCCTTTTTCCAGGATCTGGATTTCCCTCTTGATATCAAAGGCTACAACAAGGACTTTTCATCCCAGGCTGAAAAAATCAACACCCAGCAGCAGCAAAAGGAAGGGGCCCAGAAGTACGGAGGATTTGTTGGCCACAGCGGTGAGTTAGTATTTTATCCATTTTAAAAATATGTCACAAGCGCAGGTGCTAAACCACCACACGTGAAACTTTCGGTGAAAAAAGAAACTTCCGCTGAACTCTGACCTTTGACCCTAGGGCCCAGTCAGCAGAGCCTGAATGAACTGCTTCTGCAACACGGGTTTGATCTGAATCATCTGAACCCTGAGGAGATGGAACGACTATTTACTGTCCTTCAGCTCCTGCAAAATGAACCCCCAAACACCCAGAGGAAACGTGAGCATTTACTTCTCTGGAGCTTTGGCAGAATATGATTAACCATTAACAACTGATGCTGAATCTATCTGCAATATAGCAGGTTATATACATTTATATAGGAAATACAGGAACCTGCAATATAGGAACCCTATCTGTCATAAGAGGAGTTAGCGGCACTAGCGCATGCATTCCTGCATAACTGCTTGTTTTACTTCTTTCAGCTGAAACAATGGATTCCTCTGTGCCTCAGAAAGTGGTAAGTGATTTTTTCAGTTTTTGCTGTTTTAAGTGCTTTAATTTTGCACCGCTGGGATTGTATCAGTAGTTATGCCTTATATTACCTGCAGGGGGCAGCATGTATTTAACATTTCATTCTGCCCTTCATAATACAGAGAAATAACGTTTAATAAAGGTAAACAATGATTTTGTGTTATTTGTGGTTTAGGCCTTTTATCTGTTATTTTATCTGTCAGTTAGTAGTCTAACATTAGTACAACTCACAGAATATTAGGCGCTTTAGGACAGCTGCAACATGATAGCCCTTCTGTTGCATCAACAAACATGACTGGCTAGAAAATAAACAGCGATTGCTCAATAACAAGTGAGAACAAACATGAGTGAGGGAGTGCATGAAAAACATTAACATATTTAGCCAGTTTACCTGACTTGGCAGTTCATGTGTACTTGTCTCCATATTAGATGAAGATTACAGAGGGGGAGATGACCCATTTAGTGGGAAAGGCATCTGTCCCAACCACAAATTCCTCCTTACCTTCTTCAAACAACCCTGGCCCTCAAGCCTCCCCTGAGAACCTCAGCTACCCAGGGGACCCCCGGGATAACTCTGTCCCAGTGGGCAACAGTATACTAAGCCCTGCAGCTCTCAAACATGAGGAAGCAAAGCTTGGAAAGGGAGACTTGAGTGTAAAACCAGGAAAGAATGGAACTAAGTCAAAGGAGGAGTTTGGATACATTGTCACTAATCAGAGGTACAACCAACAGATAAGAGTGTTAGTCTGTGTGGGTGTTTCTTTTGTTTGAAAGTACAGTGGTCATATGGTATTTGTTTTCAAAACACTACACTAACAAAGGACCTGGGGGCACGTAAAACCCACCATTCAGTGTAGAGTCTGTCCGTGTGTGTGTGTTGTTTTTGTTCTGTGTTGTCTGTGTTAGTTTGTGCTTGTGGAATCTGTGTTTGTGCGTATGAATGTGTACGTCTCTTTACAGTCCCCTCAGTTTGTCCAATGGGGTTCGTCTACTGAAGACCCTTGCAGAGAGGATCCATCTCACCATTGGCTCTTTCATCAATATCAGGTAGTAACTTCAGAGAAGAGTCCCAGATTTTGCTTTGATGGTGGGCCTCATTGACATCTTCAAAGTACTTTAACTCTAAGCTTTAATTAATGTCCAAAAGATGAAAATACTGTTTGACTTAAGTTAAACAGTAATTTGCTCATTTAATATTATGCTGTGAGCATAAACCGGTGAAATTGCCACTGTTGATTTGGTTAGCAAGCAAACCAATCTAACTAACCCTTTGACTAAATCAAATTGTGGTGAGCTGGAACCATTAATCCATTGTCCCTAGAGGACAGAGGGGGTTGACTAAGAGAAACACGCAGACCTCAAAGATTTAACTCCATTACTTCTCCATTAGCACCTATCCCCATAGCTTGGGTCCCTGTATGTAACACACATTTGTGTAAATGCTTGTATTTAATTAAACATCAAACCTTTAATTCACAGTGTGGTTGGCCCTGCAGTCACTTTCCGTGTCCTCCCGAACAGCCAGAATATCACAGCCGATGAGGTGTCAGAAAAGGCCGGTGAGTATATCTAATAAAAAGAGTTGTTTCTTAGTTATTATTCTTAGTTTCTTAGATAGATGTCTTTGACAGAACAGGGTTTTGGAAATAGACGAGGATGGTTTTAATTTCATGCTAGATAGTGGTAGGTAAAAAAGGATATTTGATCTGTTTTGGATGAACTATATTGTGATCCCATACGTCGCTGCTGCTGAAAGCGATACAGTATTCATGCTATCCACTCTGCTTCATGTCTAACAACCCCTCTTAACTACTGTAACATCACTTTAAAGCCAAAATAAAAATAATCAAAATAATGCCATTAACGGTCTAATAATCTGTCTGTAAAATGTATTTTTTATGCAGTGGCTCAAAAGAACTCTCTAGAATCAGAGACTGGTCTAAAGGTTCTCCAGGCAGGTGTCGGGGAGGTAAGGATGTTCAGTATTAATCTGGTATCTTGACTTTTGTGCCAGTCAATGCTTGGTGTGGCGATTTCTCACAGGACCCTCGACACCCACCCCCGTCTCATTTGCTTTGTTGCTATGACAACGACATCATACGTGTCAACTGTCAGGCGCGTTCACGGGTCTGAGCTCGCCGCCGACTGGCATCCCAAGCCCGTCTCCAGTCAAAACGCAACATTCCCGCAAAAGCTCACGACGCCTGTTCTGCCACTTCAGTTCTCCGCTCGCTGTTCATTTCCCGCGAACCCGGAGCCCGTTATCACCGACCGTTATAGTTTTAGCGGAATTCGCAATTTGTAACCGGATGAAGAGCTTTACGGTTACTGCACGTGCAAATCTCTGCTCCTGTTTGTCAGAGACCCGGGCGGGTTCCTGCCAAATTCTGTAATATTTCTATTCCGTATCTGTATTTATCGGGTGAGTTTAACTTTTCAGTTACTCTTAAATATTGCGTTACTGTAGCGCTAAATTATACAATTGTACTAACGAAACAATTACATTTCTAAAACAATCACGTTGTATTGAGCAGTACAAATATAGGTTTATATCAGACGTATGTAACGCCTACCAGCAGTTTTAGTTTACCGGTAATTCTCGTATCTGACGTTATTTGTTTGCTAAAATCTCATCGCCACCACTAGCGGGGAAAAATAAAATGTGTTATTGATCAAACGTGAACACTTTAACTATACACTGCTTATTTTGTTTTGTCAGGCGTTTTGTCAGGTTATCTAGCCACACGATCAGAAGTCCAATAAATGAGCTTATTGGTCTTGGTCGTTAGACACGGTCCGGACTGCACCGCTTTATTTAAATGTTAGAGCCTGCTGTAGCAGTTCAGCGTTGTCTTTGATCTGCTCGGTGATTTGTTGAAATAAAGTACACGTACTGAAAAATGACCAATCAGGATGATTCGCACTCAGAATCTCGGCACAAACAGTGATGTCAGGTAAAGATGGTTGCTGTGGCGACAAGGTCAGTGCGGTGTGCACAGGAGTGATGATGTAATGCCCTGACGCCTGTGTGGTCTGCATCATTCCAGCACAGAAATAACACTAGGGATTTTTCGTGGGTCAAGCTGAGGTCTAATATAAATAGATATTATAGTCTAAATATTTTTTTTCTTTTCCTCTTTATTCTCACATCAGTGTCATCATTATATATTTTCTGTTTGTTCTTTGTCCTTTAAATGTCCACGGTGGTGATATCAAGTGTTCTGTGGTTGCCATGGCAACCAGTGACCCCACTGAGATCATAGCTCCCATGGGGTGGGACATGCAGTCTTCCTTTAAACACTCAATCTGTCCTGTTAGCCGGAACTGTTTGTGCAGGTTTTTGGGAGAGCACAGAAGGGAAAGGGTTTCTCTCTGATAAAACTTCCTAATCAATATTAGTCTTATTTGAAGTAGAAATAATGTTTAGATGCAATAATGTTTTACAATGTCTATGTTTGCTTGCAATTATTTACTATCCGTCATTGCAGAAGAATGATGGCCATGCGTTGCCAGTGGCAACACGTGTACATGACAACACCCAGTGGGTGTTCCTCATGTTTGTGGGTGTGGCTTGTGTGGGTGGACTCCTGGTGGGGGCGCTGACCATCGCCTGCCTGCGCACACATGCCCGCCAGTTGGCCTCAGGGAAACTGGGGCTGGGACCTGAAGCTGGAAACGTGACGCATTATGAGTACCAGGTATGAAGTTACATTTTTGCAGTGCAAACCTTTGAAGATCTGCTATTTTAGATAATTTTCTCCTTTTTAATTCTGGTGGCTTCATCAATGATTGCATGTTACTATCATCAGACACATGTGGAGTTAGATTTATTTGTTATAAGCACAAATAAACTACAGCATTTGATTGGCTGTGCTATTGGACACACTGAATTTCCTATGAAATCCTATGAAAAGAAAATTGCAGGTTGTATTAATCAGATCAGAGCCATTTAATAGTAAAGTACATTTAAAGTCGACTAGCTTAAAACCTAGAAAGTTAGCTTTAACAGCCTCACTAGCTTGTTTTGGTTCTTTTTTTCAATTTGAAAAATTTCCCCAGGATCTCTGCCGGCAGCACATGGCTGCTAAGTCCTCTCAGGGCAGGCAGGACTGTGGGGTTGGGGCTGCAGGTGGTGACGGCCAGGCAGGAGGGGGTGGAGGGGGAACGGATACGTCACGGGTCAGCAGCGTTTCGTCACAGTTCAGTGATGCTCCGCAGCCAAGCCCTAGTTCTCACAGCAGCACCCCCTCCTGGTGTGAAGAGCCAGCGCAGTCTAACATGGATATCTCCACTGGACACATGATACTGGTAGACACACACACCCTTTTATACAGACACAAAAAATTATTAATTTCCCACTGGTTTAAATATTAAATGCCCTCCAACCATTAGTCCCAACATAGGCATATTTATGTTATGTTCATACAAAGAACGTTTTGTTTACTTTCTCCTCATTTCGACAACTTGTAAGGATTCTCTAAATGTTTCATTCCTTTTTTAACTATCATGTGAAAGAACAACATTTCTGAGAAATGACGACAGGATCACAACACGTCTCTGTTGCCTCACAGGCGTATATGGAGGACCACCTCAAGAATAAAGACCGCTTGCTTAAAGAGTGGGAGGCTCTGTGCTCCTACCAGGCAGAACCAAGCACCATCTCAGCAGCCCACAGTGAAAATAATGTCAAAAAGAACCGCTGCCCTGATGCCGTGCCCTGTGAGTACAGCCCCATTTCTCAACCAGCCATAAACATCAGTTTTATTCTTGTACTTTAATAACTTACTTTCACAACAATGTCTTTATCTTTTTATCAATCAGTCTGTTATGAAAACCCAAACTACTAACAGATTAACCAAGTCTATTTTTGATGGATTAGTTGTGTTAACTGGTAATTGTGTTATGCAGATGACCATTCCAGAGTGAAGCTAAAGGCTGAGATTAACCCGTCCCGGACAGACTACATCAACGCCAGCACTATTGTAAGACTTAAACTTGATCGCTTAGTTATTTCTGTCATTATTTGTGCTTTTTGGTCATCTAACTCGCCCTGGACTTAGCATTTGAAGGTCTTTCATTATGGTCCATTTCCCTCTCTGAAACTGAAATCTAAGCTAGAAATCACGTTTTGCTTGCATCCCTCTCAGTTTCCAAGGTGATAATCCATTTATTCCTCACAGATCTTCAAGGCTACCACTGGTTCCGGAATCCCCCTCTTAGTGTTGCCATGGTTACATTGTATTGATCTCATTCAGGATGTGTAGGTCTGGAATCCCCACTGCTCTGTTGTAGTCAAGAAAAGGGGATCATCAATAAACCTTCATGCCCTCTGATCACATTAATGACCTGTTGTCATGGAGATGGGCAGTCCTGGATTAAGAAGGGCTAAGCACTGACCCCTGACCTTTAGTCTCCTGTCCACCCTTTAGATCGAGCATGACCCCCGGATGCCAGCGTATATTGCCACCCAAGGACCTCTCTCACACACCATCTCTGATTTCTGGCAGGTCAGTCGAGTTTAATAAACAAATAAATTCATTATAAAATATACCAAAAACTTACAGATTGTGTGTTTGTTGGATAGATGGTTTGGGAAAGTGGCTGCACTGTTATAGTGATGATGACGGCTCTGGTTGAGGATGGAGAAAAGCAGTGTGATCGCTACTGGCCCGATGAAGGCTCTTCTCTCTACCACATCTATGAGGTTTGTGTGAAGATTTTCTCAGGAGATGCCCTGATTTTTGCTTTCTGGCAGTTGTGGTTAAGTTTTCTGCTAACATACGTAGAACGTGATGACAACCCTCAGCTGTCACACTCAGGTAAACCTGGTGTCTGAACATATCTGGTGTAATGACTTCCTGGTGCGTAGTTTCTACCTGAAGAACGTCCAAACCCAGGAAACTCGCACCCTCACTCAGTTCCACTTCTTGAGCTGGCCCGCACAAGGAATACCAACCTCCACACGCCCTCTGCTGGACTTCCGCAGGTACTGCATGCGCTTAAACAGACGCGCTATGAAAACACAGTATCTATAACCATTTACACGTGTTCCTTGTAATGTTCTCCGTTTGTTTTCAGTTTTTCTGAGCTTCTATCGCATGATATCGTTCCGTCATGGCTTCTTATTTTCTCAAGCCGTTGTTGTCTGTCTCTACCTGTCACTCTCTCTGTGAGCGATGGAGCGCAGTAGCGAGGTATTGCACAGCTGTCTGTGTCATTTTTGTGGTTTGCAGCTAGTAGTCTGATTCCAGTTGCATAGTCACAAAAATGAGCACAGACAGGTGTGACTGCAGCAACGCTTATGAAACGCTCCATCGCTGTTCCATTACTTTCTCTTCTCACATGTCCTTTTTCTTCATCTATTCGCTTTTATGGCCTGTTTTGTGTCTTTGTCTTCTTACGCTTGCATTTAAATCACAGCTCAGCTTCAGTCCACAGATAGAATGAAACGTTGTTTGACTGTTGTATTAATGTTGTCTCCTGTTTGTTTCTCCTGTATCTGATCTTTGTGATTCTCTGCTGTTCAGTGGTCCTGATATTTTCCTCTGATCTCTGTGGGTCTTTACTCTGCAGTCGCCTACATATTTACAGCGCTTGCAACACTAAGCATTGACTACTAATCCCATTCACATATATTGTGGGTCATTGTAACCCTGTTTGCCTAACCATGTAGTTCTATTAAGAAATCTTGTTTACTTACAGATAAAGACTTTTGACATTGTTCAGCAATTAGGATACAAGCGTTAAAGTCATTTGCAAAAGATCACTGTTTCACTTTGTGTGTTTATCATGGCCTATCAAAAAACAAAAAAATGTCACTCATGACAGCTTTAGTGTGGCTCTGATGTCATTTGTGCTCAACTGAATGTTATTGCTGTTTTGCAAGCACTGGTATTTCCCTCAGGAAGTGCAAATCCAGTTATCTCTTATCTCCTCTTTTCTCCTCAGGAAAGTCAACAAATGTTACCGTGGACGCTCCTGTCCAATTATTGTGCACTGCAGGTAAATCACAGTTTTTAAATTTAATTTGTCATTAGTAACAAATGAAAGACTATTAATGAGCAAGTTCATATGCAGTCAACATGTGTTCTTGTGACTATTGTAAACATACAGTACAATAATATTTTACAGAAACTGTTCATTAATGACTTTGTTCAGAGTGTGTTACTCACAGTATTGCTCTTCTGATTGTGCAGTGATGGTACAGGCCGAACCGGAACATACATCCTGATTGATATGGTTCTGAACCGCATGGCTAAAGGTCGGCACATGACAGACCTTACATGTAAAGTTTACAAGTGAACATGTAAAGTTCATAAGTAAAGTTTGCAGCTTCCAAACAAAGTTTACATGTAAAACAAAATCACATTATGTAGAATGTTCTGAAGGTTCAATGGAGATGTTTAATAGGTTTGTTAAAAGGTTTGTTTTTTTGTTTCATCCCAGGAGTTAAGGAAATCGATATCGCTGCAACCCTGGAACACATCCGAGACCAGAGACCAGGAATGGTGCGCACCAAGGTAATGAAAAACAGAACAGCTAGGCTGTGCACTGTAACACCACAGAGCCTCGTATCAGAAATGAAAGTGCTATTGTACTCATAAAACGCTATCCAATCAGCAGTCTCTCCTGTTACTTTCAAATACAGTAACCGCTGTAAATCATTTTCATTGGTGCTGATGGTATTATTAAATGAGAGCTGGACAGATGAAGTAATGGAGTGTAAAACAGAAATGCTGACCTGTTTTGTCTGGTTTCTCAGGATCAGTTTGAGTTTGCACTGACCGCTGTGGCTGAAGAAGTTAACGCTATTCTCAAAGCTCTACCCCAGTGAGAGGAACACCCATTAATGCCTAACTATCAGAAACACCAACACACTCACACTCAAATTACCTAGCAAATATCTGCATGTGTTCCTACATGCCTCATGTGGCCAGCCACTGGGGTTTGTATTGGGGTGTGCATGAGTAATGGAGTAGCCGAGTATTTGTTCCACAAACGCGCTAACTAACTACTAAAACACTCTCTCATTGATTTTTCTTTTGCATCTTTGTCTGTTGTTGGCACCAATGAAACATTTCCCAATCTCTGTTGCCCTGTTGTTAACAAGTTAAGAATTCAGCTCTCGTTTTTCTGAATTGGAAAATGTGAAAAAATGTTACACCCTTACATAGTTTTTAAATGCATTACCTTAATGGTGGCCGCCTACTTTAAAAATTGATATCCACTATTTTTCTTTTATCTTGTTTTTTTAAATGCATGTTATGGTATTAATTCAAAGAAAGACATAGGTTTTCAGCGTTCCATTGTAACAGTGATGTAACCTATCATCTGTGAACAAACAACACTACACATGCCAAATTTACATTTTAATTTTCAAGTACCCAGTTGTGTTGAAGTACTCGACTACAAAATTACACAAAATGCCCTAGTTAGTATCGCTGCCTTTCTGAACCACCAAAACACACCCCAACCGGTGCTGCCTAATCTTGCCTTCCTACAGCATGTTATATCAGATCTCCTTTAAAATTACACACAAACATTCCACTTGGACATATATATAACCCCTCAGGATAATTTTTCCTTGCCTTCTAACAAAAACATGGTATTAGCTAAAGGGAATCTGTTTCTCTGTGCTCTCGTGGATGCTGCCCTCAGTTTCACCATGGTGATGACATCCTTGTTATGTGCATTTGATCAGTGTTATGTGTGTTTCCTTCACAATACTCCTGTTTGGTGTGGTGGTAGCAGAAGAGAGGGAAAACAGAAGTTGTCAGAAGATGAGCTTTCAGGTAGTCAGGTCTCAACATTGTCATGTTTAGACCTAAATGGTATGGGCATTAGTTACATAATTCTACACATCTTCCCACGTGTGTTATGTATGTTTTGGCTAAATTGATTATGCTTTCATCTGCCATTAGTTTAGTATTCCCAGCATTCCCAATCCAAGTTTCCCCCCAATTTGTTCAGGAAAAATATTAGTGCAGATGAGTTATAGTGCTCTCTTTGTTTCACATTGCCTTATTTTCTTGAAATAAGAAATGAAAATCTAGAAATCAATGAATCTATGACACCAACTTTCATGATTTACTTAAGTAACATTTTCCAGTAAAAGTTCCATTTAGTAACATTAATTAATGTATAAGGTAACATAAACATATATATATCTCTATATTGATAATTATCATTCTATTGATAATTGTAAGTTAATTATAAATAAGGTACTTAACTAATGTTAACAAATGGAACCTTTTGCAAAGTGTTATTTGAAATTTCAAACTCAAATGCAAAAATTTAATGTCAAAGATATTTAGACTCACGTTTTAGAGAAAATGCTGAATTGTGGGAGGGTTGCTAAAAGCAGATGAGTTTGAATTCCCTCTCTTTCTTCCCTTAAGTCTCTTTCTGTACTTTGATTATTGTGGTCAACCTAACTGTTCTACTCTTGCAAATCAATAAAAATAATAAAAAAATGTTATTGAAATATTAAAAAAAATATATTTTGTATCTTGTGATGTTTAATAAAGCTTGTGAAGTGATGCAGCAGCATCACTGTGTATATGTGTCTTTGTTTACAGTTTTATTTAAATTATTTTTGACATTTCCACATTTCCTACAGCGTTTACTAGTGCACACAACATTCACTACAGCATTCAATAGTGCGCAGTACACTACTGAATGTGAACTGTGGTCTATGACTGTTTTTTTGCTGACTGACGAAGTGAATGTGACATTTTTACCCATCAGGGGTAACCCATACCTGAAATGTGGCCTCTGCATTTAACCCATTACTGGTGAAGATTGAACACACACACTGCAGGTTATGAACACACACATTATGAGCAGGGAGCAATTGGGGTTTTCAGTAAGAGTGGTGTAGTGTAATGTGCATATAAATGCATATATAAATGCAAATAACATTTATGAAAGTTCTGTCACTCATTCAAACAAGGTGATCACATGGTCACACTTGATCACTGGTCTATGATTATTAAATAACAAAGACATTTTACAAAGTTTAAAAACAAGTGTATCATTGTCAACCCATAGTAGCCTGGACTCATAATGTAAAATATTATGAGTCATTCATACAATTAATGCTAAATAAATTCAGGACACAAATGTTTGAGATTATAATATATATTGTGTTTGGAATGTATTGGCAAAATACATGTGAAATGTGGTTACACTTAGTTTTAACCTAGTATACAAGAGTTAAAAATCATATGAATCATATGAATATGAAAAGATTATTTCAAATAAACAGGTTTGGCAAGTATCAATACACATTTTGAGCAGTATATGGTTTGCTCCTATGTTCACATATAACACACATATATATTTACTTTGCCATATATTACTGGCAAATTAATGTTTTAAATGCCCATATACCTTTGTATAAATATCTATATATCTTGCTGGGCTCAGTCACTCTGGGAGTGCATGCCTGTAGTTTAACTTCCTCAGATAGACATGGTACACAAGATGAACTGAAAGGGGAAATTAAAGAAGTTGTTATAACTTGTTACAACAGCTTCCTATATAGTTACAATAAAGAAATCTGTCCTACTTCCCTAAATTAACTTCATGCATCAAACAGCGAAAAACATCTCTAATGTTAGGAAGAGCAACAGGAAGAGATTAAAATAAACTAATATGAACAATTATTTGTTATGACTTACATCATCATACTGGAAGTTTACCATGCCCTGTTGCATTGTGTCTCTCCTCCTGAAGTGATCTACAGAAGATAAAAGATGTCATTTTGTTGGTCTTCGGTATACTGTTCAGTATAATTACAATACACATAAATACAATGTCAAGGCGTTTAAAAATATGGATTGCCAAATATAACATCAGTACAAACTCACCAGTGAATGCCCTGAGCTTCACACAACATGCCACATAGTCATCAAAGTAGATCTTGCCTGAGCGGCTATAACGTTTCATGATGCAGTTCAGTCCTTGTGGGCTCAGCCTGTAACCTGTGACGTCATCACACACCAAAATTTCAGTTACATCAGTCTGTTTAGCCATCTATGCAATTATAGATGTACCATTTACTAACCTTACAGAACAGACACTATTGTTACCTGCCTTTAATTGGATATTATCTTATAGCTAACTGGAATCCGAATTAGTGGCTTCTTATTTATTCTTAAGACATATTTTGCCCTGAGCTCTAGCACTAGACTTGCTTTTATACATCAGCGTACTCACCCATGTTAGCAATACACTGGGACAACTCATGAGGTTCCACGGTTCCACTGCCATCCCTATCCACCATTATAAAGTTCTGCTTCCAGCCACTCAGAACTGCAAACAGTTCTTTAAACTCATTGAAGCCCATCTTTCCGGTGTGATCTTTCTGCAAATATGTGGTTAATGAAACTAACCCACAACTATCAAAAGCTGTAGACCAAAGGTAAAGAATTTAAAAACTTTAAGTTACATCATAAAAAAAACATGTGCTTTATGCTTTTAAAGGATACATCCAGCATAGCGATCATAATCCTGCATGTTTCCAAACTGAAAGCTGAAAAAAAAATAATTCTATTTATATTTCACTTTTTACAATGTTGCATTATTTTAAGCAGCTTTACATACAATGAAAATGAAATAAAACAAAAAATGATCAAACACATAACAAAGAATACAGACTATAATAATGGTCATATTACACATTTTTATTGTTCATTATAAGATGTATATTTGTCAAAATTTTAAGGAATACTAAGATTGTCATTAGTTTCTGAATATAAAGTTGACTGAACTGATGATAACTACAACACATTTGGACCAACTGAATAAATGGATGTGAATGACAAATACCTGTCATTGTATGTGATAGCTCATACCTGTTAGTGGTCTATAAGAGGGTAATGAATTCAGATAGCTTACTAAAACATTATGTACTTTTGCTTATGTAACTAGCAGCAGGAATTTTGAGACTAGATTAGTAAGAGAGAAAGTTCCCCAAATGTAAATGTAATGTAAATCTGTGGGCCTGTAGAATTATTCCCTCCTCTAGCTACAGTCCTGCAAACACACAGCAGAATTATTGTGTGGGTACTTACGAGTGTATGTGCCACTGATTCCAGTCTGGGTGAGGCACCTTTGAAGTTCTTCAGCATCAACTTCACCATCCTGAAATACATATTCACATGTGACCATCTATAACCACATAAGGGAAAATACATTATAGACATTATAGCCACACTAACTACACACACCTGACCAGCTATGGCTGTGAAATATCCCCACATTGGGTCTTGAGCAGGTGGGGCAGGAAAGGTCCCCGGGTACCCTCCATATTGCTGTGCTGGGTATCCACCTGCAGGTGGCATTCCCGCTGGAGCCCCTGGCATTGCCATACCCTGAGCAGGGACTCCTGGCATTGCCATTCCCTGAGCAGGGACTCCTGGCATTGGACCACCATACTGCGAGTAAGAGTGACACTTTTTATAGGGCTGGTGTAAAAGTGCAATTCAAAACAACCTTTAGTTCAAAGGACACAGGTGCGTTCAAAGAACGCACAATGAATGAGGACAAGATAATGAACACCTAACAACGCCAAGTAACACAATGTCTATTATGAATAAACAATGTCTATTCCTCCACTTGGAATCGTTTCAATACACACATACTTATCCAGTTAAACTGATAACAAGCGTCACCGACAAATATTCCAGTCAAATACTTCTGAGTACAGAGCTATCAACTATTTGGTCTAAATAAAGCTACAACCTACAACCTGTTTACAGTAAAGAGATCATGCGCACATGTGGTTTCTATAGTGAAAACCCTGTAGTGGTGTTCGCGTCGCTTTGTTATTAAACCTTTGTATTCTATGTAAATCAGACAGGATTGTATGTTAAAAGCAACAAGAAAATACTCTTGTAACACCAAGTAACGCTTTTACAGTTGTAGTTAACCCCAGACCCGCCCAAAGGAAAGACATGTAATGCAATTTTATGTATTAAGGGCGTAGCGACCTGCTTTAAAACCCCGTTCGGATTTCAAACTGGAGCTAATGATCAAGTCCTTGTACTTTTCTTAAAACGGTTTAGCGTGTAAACAGAAGCGCTACTTACGCTGTTATAGCCCGGGTACGCCATACCTTCTGCTAGCAGGTGCACGAAATAAAAACGGACCTGAAACGGATCGTAAAAGTTAAGTTGACGGTGAACGCAGATCACTTCCGCACTTTTACTGTGACGGGAAGTGATTCGGTGACGTCACAAAGGAGAAGACGTGTGACTGACAGCGATTGGTTGACAGACATCGTTCATCAATTTTAGCTTAACTCCCCATTAAATGACGGCTGACTGATTTCGGATCAGCCCCAAATGACACCCAGGTTACAACACGGACGTCGTACAGGCAGCTGACCGATAACCTCGCTGGCCAATGACGTTCAGTCCTATTGAACACAGAGGCTTATTATGGAAGACGGGAGCCATTAAATTATGATTAAAGTATTTAATAAAGCAATAACCTCGATGAAGTTGCGATTTACAATGAATTTAGAATGGCTAAGTACAGCAACTAATCTGTTTTATAGTGTGAGTTAAAGTAAAGTTCTGTAATAACCTATCTTACAGCAGAATTGGTTATGGTACTTGTTTACGACGATTTAGTCTCGTTTACGTAACGTCGACACGTTACATGTGAAACCACCGGTGGGCGCTATTGCCCTAACGGAAGGCTGTGTTAAAATGGCTCTGGCTCCATTCCTCAACCCAACCAGTCCATCTTGAGGAAAGTTTTAGGGCGGTGTCGGGCACTTCCTCACGTTCACCAACAGGATGTTTGGTGCGTATATTCTGTAGATTGACGTCATGACACTACTCCAAATAAATGTATCAAGCAAATACCCATTTTTAAATATCCTGAAATTAATGAGACATTCTCATTTTGTGGTCTTTTAGAAGAAACTCGTGTTTTTATTGCAATACCTTCTACAGTCATTTAAGTTAACCACTTTTTGTTTTTATTATTTAATCCAAAATACTGCCTTCTTTCATCCAAACAATAACAACAACAATAAAATCTGAAATGGAGAGTCTATTTAAAAATCTGGTTTAAACATAATTAAAACAATTAATGTTAATAAAATGTTTTTAATACATACATCTGTTTACTTTGTAATTAAACATTCTGTAATAAAAATGTCTATTAATTTCTCTGTTTACAATCCACATAGTGAAAATGATCATTTTTGTGGTTTATTAACTTTTACTTCATAAAAGTCTGAAAAGGCAAATTAGTAAAAGCTTCTACACTTCAGATTTAACATGGCTCTGCTTTTGCTTTTAAAATGTTGCTCATGTGAATTTATTATCCCTCAAGCAGGTTATGTTAAACAGTTGACTTATGGTCAGAGTTTATGACAACCATTCTGTTCTCTAGTATTGTGGAACAAGGTCACCAGTGGGATTGAGACTAACTGAGAGAGTATGAGAGGCAAGAACAGGATAAGCATCATTAGAAAGGTTATGTAATATGTTGTTACTTTGGAATGGGTTACAGTTTAGCGGTCAGACCAAGAATTTTTGGGAAAAATCAAAAACATTTGTGTGATGACTCAGTGTACCAAATGTAAACCATGCAACCAAGTGAGAAAGTTTAATAAGAGTTTAAAGTTTAATAATACTCTTTATGTTACACGAAAACTCACTGTAGGAGATATACAACTAGTCATCAAATACAACAAAAACCAGATAAACACTTTATGGAATTTTTATTTTTCCTGTACCATATCATAGTATAGAAAATACAGATCTGTTTTGTACACCAAAACTGTACTTGAAAATTTATAATGAAAGAAATTGTCTTCAAAAGACAACAGTTTTATCCACAGTGAAACAGAGCTAGGGGTCTGTAGTACCCAGTACAGACAAATAAGTTTTACAGTGAAGGTGGAAAGAGCCATGGTGGTTGTTTGTCATGCTTTAAGTTTACTAATAAAACAGAGTTCAGACCGCCTTGCCATAACCCTTTGGTAAACAATTAAACTTGCGCAAGCACAGCTGATCCTAAATCAGCAAACAGGCTTTTCAGTCTCAGTTTTCCACATATCAAAAGCCTGTTTGCAATTTCACACACAGCACTGTACAAAGAGATCAGATTTGAGCAGTAAGTCTGTTGCACAGCTTATACAATGCAATTCAATGCAGCCTTTGCAAAAATATACTCATAATATACACAGATTTCACTTTTCAATACCCCAAACTTTTTTTACCCATAGCACCCTCCCAAAAATCCATAAAAATCACATTACAAAAGCAGAAGTTGAAACTATTCTGAACAGTTATAAAGCAGTTTTACTTGGCCAGCCGAAAATTGTGCATTTTGAAATTATAGTCAAAGCCATGTACCCTCATAAGACAACATTGCCCAAGGTACATTATTGTACATTATTGTAGAACACAGAAGTGTTCTACAAAACTCACTTGAAGCAGAGCATTGAAAGACACCAGGCCAAATACATAAAGAAAGCAGTGCACAAAAGCCATATTTGAAAATATACATGTATTTATACATATAAAATCAGAGGTTATATCAAAAAATACTGTTGTGTCCCTTTTAGTTTACTAAAAAACAGCCACCATGTGTTTCTGACATGGAAACTGTGGTAAAACAACAGAAACAAAAACAGGCGTGGCAAGCAAGTCTAAAGACTCATTGGCAGGCGCTACGGATTTCTCAGGGATTACAATTTGACATGAGCTGCTTTTGGAGTGCGATGCATTTGAGAGTTCTCCTGGTCCGCTCAGCGGTAGTTTTGGAAAGGGTTGTGAAAGTTCAAAAAGCATAATTTTCAGGAAAGGAAGTCCCAACTAGGCACTGGTCTCTGCCATTTCCTGGATAAGTGACACCTTTGGTCTCATCAAAGTGAGAGAGTGGAACGGTGTCGTCCTCTGGAACCTGCAGCCCTTCGGGATCTGCCTTCAGGCAGGGCCTCTGGTTGTCAGGGAACGCCATGGAGAAAAGAGCGTCTGGATCACACACAAACTTGTACACATATCGCTCCCCAGCAACCTGCGTGGGCAAGAGAGAAAGCAACAGTTTTCCTTAAAACTCCTAAATGGGAAAATCTGGAATGTTTTGATGGGGTTAATATAACTATAACAAAAGAATTAACTATGATCTAATGCATGTGTCCAGTTCTGTTCCTGGAGAGCCACTGTTGTGCAGAATTTAGCTCCAACCACAGGAACAGAATCAGACCTTCCTAATATGGTGGAAAAGGGGGAAGAAAAGCATTGGAACGGGAACGTGCCTTTACCTTCTGCATGATGCCCTTCTCATAATAGTAACGCAGGGAGCGGCTCAGCTTGTCATAGTTCATTGCAGGCCTGTTCTTCTGGATACCCCATCGCCGAGCAACCTGTAGCAAACATGTCCAAAGACAGAGTTAGTCTTAAGTGTTGGCTAGAAACAAATGGACAATGAATCAATTTGCTTTCAACACACACTGACCTCCTCTGGTTCAATGAGTTTAAACTCAAGTCCACGGCCGGTCCAGGCAATGAAGTGGCTGTTGGATGGGTCATCTAACAGGGTGACCAAGAACTGCCAGAGCTGCAGGGATCCCCTTCGTTGATATGGAGGACCTTCCCTAAACATCCCACCTTCTTGCTTCAGTTTTCCATCCAGCCGGTCTGGAACCACACAAGCATCGTCATAATACATGTGTGATTCCCCTTCATATGCAAAACCTGCCAACACAATCAGGGCACAACATCGATTAATATGGACAGTGGTTGCAACATTACTGTGTTTGTGAGTCTTTGGGCAAGGCAGTGGTAGTCGTAAAAAAAACTATAAAAATAACACTCATTAAATGGTGTTATTACCTTCACTGTTGGCTCTGTAGAAGTTTCCTGGTTTGCCAAAGTTTGACTGGCAGTTCTGAACTTCTTTAAGACAAAAGACGAATATAGTCACATTAGAGAAAAAACAGATTTGAAAACAACACAGAATACCAGCAAGTATTACTGCACTACTATGGAATGTGCAAACTGAATGTATGTTAAGTTAGCAAAACGAACCACACTAATATATACAGCCTTGAAGATCTCTTTCAATTTGGACAAAATAAAACCTCTGAAAATACAGGCCCCTCATCACACAGGTCACATGCCTTCTGTCTAATTTACACCCACCTGAGTCAAAGCCGAAGTCTCTGGGCTCCTGTTTGATTGACAGCTGGTGGAACATTGGGGCCTGGGGCGGACCCATGTTCTGTTCACCCTGCTCATAGCGTGGATCCACCATCTCCTTCTTGAAGCCCTGGGGAGGCATGGGAACCAGGGGCTCAGACATCTGTCTCTGGTAAGGGGGGCGGGTATTGCGGGGGAAATGGCTAGGGGTCTGTGGGTGGAATGGTGTCTGACAACGCCCATCGGGTTGTGGGAAGGGCAGACAGGGCTCAGAAAGCTGCCGGTGGAATCTAAGGAAGCCAACGAGAAAGACAAAAGGAGAGAATGTCATCCAGGAAATTGAGTTTCACGTCAAAGCGATAAGGCTGGTTTCAGTGTCCTACTTTCCATTAGTTATCACTAGAGACTTGAATGGTATAAACATAGCACCAGTTTCCAGGTAAGTGTGACATCTTTAACAAGATAATACTCAGTAAAGGCCATAGCCTGAGCAGATTACGGCACTAGCAACAAGCAGAAGGTAAAGAAATAAACAAGGTTAGAAAATATTTTCATGTCACAGGACCTTGCTGTGATAAGCAAGGCATCACATTCATACCTGTGCTCTGTGTTGTATGAGGCTTCTGGGAGTTTGCCTGGTGGGCAGGGCACAGCAAAATGTGGGCTTTGACTGTGGAGTGGAGTCTGAGCTCTCTGATGGGGTGGAGTGGAGTTGTGGGTGGAGCCAGGCAATAGCGGCAGTCCTTGTGAATGAGATTGGGATGGTGGCAGCGCTCTTTTCTGCAGTGGGAGTGTGGTTGAGCAGGTGGAGGAGCCAAAGGGCGATGCCGGCGTAGAAGGAGGCGTCATGGGCTTGTTGAAAAGAAATGGCTTCCTCTCAAAGGCACTACAATGGAGATGACAGAAAGAGATTGAGGACCATAGCAAAACACAAGCAGGAAAATACAGGGCAATATGAGAAAATGGAAAATATGTACCTGTAGTTATATAGGCACTTTTCTCCATATGGAGAGAGTCTCTGCTCTTGTCCACATGGGGAAAACTCTCTGCTTGGGCTCAGTTCCCTCTTTACTTTTGTTTGAGGAGGTCCATGAAACATCACTATAGACAAACACACAAGAAACATCTTAATTTTGTTGAATTACCAAAACAACTTTGTATTTACAGTTAAATGTTGTACCACAATTGTAGCCTAACTTGGAGCTTGTGCACCAGCTGTTGAATATTCAGCACTAAAATTAAAAGAATAACACCTTTTCCTCTAGAAAAGGAGACAAGTCAAAACTTGCAGACAACCACGTGATGCTTATGGAAAAGGGGGCCCTTTGCCCAGCTGTGGTGAAAGAGGGGCCTGTGAGAGCAACCGGCACTGCGCCAGATAAGAGGGATTGTGCCAAACAAACAAACACACCCTCAGACACACAACTTCTATGCAAACACATCCATGCGCGGTTGCATTCTACAAAAACCACCATTGACACCATAGAAAATGCTCACAATCAGACTTATTCAGACTGATAAATGGGAAGAAAAACTAACAAGGGAAACAGCCACGGCTCTGTTCAACCAGCACATAATAACCAGAGTGTGTGTGCACAGAGGATCCAGTCCCATTAAAATGTCACCAGGCTGGAGGCTGCCATGAGTTACAGCACTGCAACAGCAACCTGGGCCTCACTCTCACACACCAGGCAAACATTTTAAATCTACGCTTCCGAATCGTGTTCGGAACAGAAACCAGTAATCTGAAACAGACATCCATTCTGTTGATTTTCTTTGTGTGAAGGAGAAAGGTTCTTTTATATGGTACAAAAAAATGCAAAATAGTCCAAGAACAATAAAATGTACAAAAAAATTAAATGCTTTTCACATGGCAGACAAAGTACTACAGGTCATTCTGCAACAGGTTCCTCTTTTTTTGCAGTATGAATATTCAAGTAAAAGGTACTTACAATTATCTGACTGGAAATCTGGAACAAACTGTTCGTCATCAGGAACCTGGGCTGCACATGGAGAAGGAAAACAAATTTTTTAAACAGGTCCCTAAAGAAAACTCCTGAGATGATTATTAACCTCTTATAACCATTGATCATTAACCCCTAGTTGTATTTTAACTGCTTATGAAGTGTATTTCCACAACCAAGATGATTTAAGAGCAACCTTTGTGAGAAATATACAGTGTTAGTTTACCTTCTGCTATCCAGATCTCTTGTAGCTGGCTCAGATCTTGAAAAAGCTCTGTAAAGGGAAAAGATTGATCTGTATTTAAACAGGGCTGGTTTATTTGGGTCTTGGTTTAATAGCCAGATTTAGATAGATTGATTGCGGGTTCATTTGTTTACCCTCTGTATCCTGTGCCAGCTCAGTCTCAACAAACTTCCTCTTTCTGTCATTGAAAGGTCTGTATGGCGGTTCCTGCGTGTGAGACTTCTGCAAAATAAGATAAAGTTTAAACAAGGGATATCCTGCTTTCCACCCAAATCAACAGCGATTCCTGTAATTATCATTTATTTACTTATTAATTACTTAAAAGGGGTCCAAACAATGTACAGTCAAGTGGTCACAACTACGGTTTTTAAATCTAAAAGAAGGGCAGAAAAGGATACACAGAATTCAAAGCAGAGACTTACACTGGGGGGCACCATAAAAGGGACCTGCTGGTCGTAAAAACCGTCCATGTTACTTGCTTCTCACTGCGGCCGAAGAGGCTGCAGCAGGAGGGAAATCTAAAGCGATGAAGGGGGTGGGCCCACCGAGTTCACTAGGATGATATCCTCGCCTGTCGGAAGAAGAGCGAGAAAAGTGGCACTTAGAGAAAGACGGGTGCTGTGTCAGAATGAGATGCAGCTGTCAGTGATTGTCCCAGGACTTGACAGCAAAGGGCCAACTGTCCCTTTGATCTGTGAAAACTTCAGCTAGTCAGTTTGTTTGTGTAACACTCACTCTCAGCTCCTGCTCGGATGAAGTGTGCTACATTAGTGCAGGAACACTTGCACTCCCTCTAGCTCACACGAACCATTTAAGGCTGACGGTACAGATGGGGCCCTTACATAACCGTACAGTGCCATCTGTTGCCCAAGGGAGTATCCAAGACTTCAAATTAAATAGCCAAATAAAGATCCTTACTAAAGCATCTTTTAGTAGCAATTGCGTAGCATCATGTGTAACTTCAACCTGATTCTTAAAAGAAAAAACTTAAATCCTGGAGTTACATGTCGAAGTCTTGATGCTTCGTCACACACGTGTGTTTATTTTCCCTGACGTAAGTGTTCAGGTCATAAAATCGTATTGCAGCCGGGAGACCAAGAAAACACGCAATGCCGTCTATAACCTCCACGGGGCAAGAACTAATTAAACAACCTTCGCATAACATTATTGCTTCCTGAAAGTTATCAAGCTTTTATAACAACAGGGGAAATGCACGTCTGCGCATCTCGTGCTGAAAAAGTGCAGTTTGTGTTCTCAAAGATTTTTATTGCGGATAATAAAGGCACCCAACGGAAGGCTGAGATGTTAAATAAGTAAGTTAAGATTATGGCATTACAAGAGAGTTACCAGAGCGAGTTCAAGAAGTTCAATCCCTTCCCCCAGCGCCCATTATGATCCTCCTCCCATCGGCCGCTTGTTTTTCTCAATGAACTGAAATTTGATCCTTCGTGCGCGCGACCCAAAAGCCCCGTCGTGCCATTCATAAAAATACCAAACGCGCGAGCTGCGCTTCATCAAACAGCATGAAATTTGCACTGCTTAGACAACCACAGCAGTGAAGTTTAAAATAAGCTTCTGAAAGTGCCGAGAACACAAACAAACGGGGAAACGGTTGCCAAATATACGCACAAAGAAAATGGCGTGCGAGCCAGCAAAACTAAGCGTGGCGATGCAAGAAAAATAAACTTTCTAAAATAAAATCAGTAGGGGAAACTTAAATCGGAACATAAAAGAATGCAAAACAAGTGCAGCGTGCAAAATATACTCACCCGACGGAGATTAAATCCTTAGTTTTAATTAAAAACCGGTTCAGTAAAGTCCAGAGAAAACAAGCTGCGTTTGTGAGCTCTGGTCTGTATTGCGCTCTCCTTAAGCTTGACGCGACTGAAATTTTCTCAATGGGTTCGCCTGCTTTTCCAAGAGCATCGGCTTAACGCAGGAACGCGCGCCTATTGGCTAGTTTCTCACGCCCTTCAGGGGTTTGACCAATGGCTGTTTCTGCATCGCCTAAGTAATCGCTAGACGGCAGTCAGCCAATCAGAACAGAGCCCTCGCCTGTTTTTATGAATGGCTGGGTTTCATTCAACAACCAGATGTTTTCTCAGCCGCAAATACCATTTTAAAGGGCCAGAAGCAACTAAAGAGCGTGAACTAGGTTTTAAAATTGCACACTGCTTTAATTTGTGTTCCATTTCGTTCCATTATGAAAACGACATTTTAATATCATTTTAGTGACAGGGAAAAAAATAAGTTTCCTTTGAAATCTAATCTATCTATGGACTTTACAATACACAGTATATTGACTTCGGAAACCACTCACCTCTAGCTTGGGAGACAGAAGAGTGGACGTGTCATTTGGAACAATGATTGGAACCCTTAATGTCATAATCTTATTCCCAGTAAAAAAGAANTCTCTCTCCCTTTGTTAAGTACACAGTTCTTCTACAATCACACAAGGCTTTAAAATAATCAAATTAAATGATTATACCATCCTACATGATTCTAGCAGCTTAACTATATGAACTCAATAGCACAAGAGATTGTTGCTGTCTGAAGCTCCACTGTGTACCAACCAAGTAACAGTGTTATAACTCCACTTATTCATGACTGTCCCTCAAAGATATCCTCACATGGGACAATAATGTCTGATTTCTGGTTTCTCTATTCTACCACTATTTCAGTCCAATTTAATAATGAAAGCACAAAGAATCGTGTCAGATCACAAATGAACAGCTATGCATTACGGTAATTGATTCTAGAGAGCATTTAATTTGTGAAAGGCCAACAGAGAATAAATCATGTTTTGTGCTGTGCAAAATGTAATGTATCACACGGAGTGTTTAGGAGTAAATTAAATTTGAAGATGAGATGAACAAGTATTTATAGCTATTTTTAGCTCAGTGCTAAAGTCCTTCCTACAACGACAGTTGACCAGATTGATCTCCCATTGTTTTTAGGACAGGATGATGACAGATAAACTCTATATATAAATAAAAAGGATAATATAAAAGATAAAAAGACTATATGTGTGAATTACAGAGCTGGTGTAGTCCTGCTGTTCTGGTGGTGATAATAAAGACATGAATATAACACCTCACTGTAATAAAGGTGAGTCATTTTTCAGGCATCTGTTTCTTAGACACAAACACATATATCCTGTCACTCCTATCATTATGTGGACCTTTCATTCACTCAATAGCTATTATATTAAGCTATAACGCTTTTTTATATTCTCTTGCTTTTGAAAAACACTTAAGGAGCCCTACAATGTAGCAAATGTCATGTTTTTCTACAATGTGTGGCAAATTTTGTAGCAATAATTTAGGTCAAACCAACCAACACACACACACACACACACACACACACACAGGGGGTAATGCCAGTCATCTGAGATTCCTTATGCATCATTAACTTTCAGATATTTGGAAAAATTCACCCTCTCTTATCAAAGTTTCAGCTTAAATAGATTGAGCTGTAGATATCCCCATAGCCCAGAACCAAACAGGTTGCCATAGCTTTCATCAGCGCTCCACGCGACTCCCTTTAACTGCGGGCCACTCTAAATATAGCTCCCAACTGCATTATTATATAACGATACGCTCTAAATTCGAGCAAAATGGCACCATGCTCCAGTACTAACACATCTTTTTCAGACTCCAGCCAGAGAAGATGTAGCTTTCTGAGTCATAGACAGTCTATTTGTGCATGTTCGTTTCTGACTCATGCAAAGTTTCAGCTTAATGTCGGAGATCAAAACAGCAGCATGTTATTAATTGATTGTTAATATGTTGCAGAGCCGCTATCTGCTGTGCTGGGTGTGAGTCACAGCGTTTGTTTTCTTCTCTGGGAAGAGCTGAATTCATTGCACGGTCTCTGGTGTGTCACACTATACAGGATACATCGGAATACAAACCTGTGATTGCCTGGTGCTCTCTGTAATTGAGGGAAACGATCCTCTTTCATTCAAGGCTGTAATTTTCTCAATCTCAGTTTGATAGATGATGGATGAGTGTAGTTAAGTGAATGTGTGTAAAGGAAGCAAACTGCTTCTGATATGAGAGACGTTAATGGAATGAATATGAAATATCATTGCAAATGTCTGACAGTGAAATTATGACATTTAAATGCCAGTTTTGTGCAGGTCTCACAGTTAAAATCCGAATAACCAAGTAATCCTAATATTTAGAATCTGTGAAACAAAAATGTTCTGAGATATCATTGAGATTAAATGAGTGGCTTCATGGTTTCATTTACTTTATTTATGTCTCAAAAAATGTTGAAGTTTCTGCATCAGAGAAGTTTTAAAGCCAGCAATTTTCTAAACTTGTTTGTTCACCTCATGAAGTGTCTGTGTCTGTTCATTTTACCTCAGACAGGGCCGAACATTACTATCACATAAACAAAAACAGCAGCACAGCTAAGTGGAGCCCAAATTATTTTCACTTTACTGTGTTCCTTTGCACTTTCAATGCTACTGTTAAAGCTCATTTATCACAACTACAGCTAACAGCTACCCACACACCCACCCCTGCAACCTGAACCTCCGAGGATCCTGTAGCCATGGAGATACCTTGGTCATGAGAGAGAGAGAGTACGAGAGAGCATCAGAAAGAGAGCAGGAGAGAGAGAACAGAGCTGACTCATGGAACTACTAGATTTTCAGAAGCAGAGTGACCAACAAATCAAAAATAGATTCATAAAGAAAACAGAAATAGCAATTTCTTCTGAAAATAAAAAAAATGTCATGAAATAAAAGTCATCAACATTTATTTTGTTGTTGCACGTTGTTGGTTTATTATGAGTGAATCCATGCATGGATGGAATTTTTTCTTGACCTTGTAATCTTTAAACAGAATGTAAGAGCTTGTTCTTCCTGTACTGTGTCTGACTCCTCTCTGCAGTTAAAACAATTGACTGCCAACACATTCAGAAATCTGGTGTGCTGGACTATACTTTTCACCAACCAATGGATGAATCCAAATTCTGACCTACATTTATTCAGCAGTTTCACAGAAACACATCATAATATGGAAGTCGGCCACAATTTCTGTTTCATGTTGAGTAGACTAGTTCATCTTTTTAAATAAAGAATAGACTAAACTGTGTGTGATTAAAATGTCACACACGGTACAGCCACACACATAATGATTTTACACACATACACAACCATTTTTGTGCTTTTATATCTATTTCAGACCCATTTGCCAAGGCAAGCATTGTTATTATTGCTATTGCGCATACTTGTGATTTGTTATGAACAAAGCCCAGCCCTCACAATCAAACTGGTGCATGGCTGTCTTGTACCCTTTGTGCTGTGTATATAAATGATACCTCAAATATGGCTTTAAGGAGATCCTAGACCATACAACAGGTAAATAAACCCCATTGATCATACTAAGATATCAAAAGTGATTGGAACAGCCATAAATAAATGCTTTGTTTTAGTTTCAGGAGGCTGTGGGCTCTCACTTTCTGCTTAATTTCTCCTGTGGTTGTGGCTACCAAAATAAACTCTATGAGACATGCCCTAAATGTGTCACCATCTGAAAAAACGGCGGATATAAAAGTACAATACTGTTATTTTAGAGCAGCGGTTACGGTTGAAAAATAGAGCCAGATGGATATGAATACGTATTTGATTAATTCTTTTTGAATTGTGTTTTTTCACAACACTGGCACGACCTCTCTGATATGTATTTGTCCGTCTATCACTCCATCTCTGTTTCTCTCCTGGTCTGTGATAGAGGGGCGGTCCCTTCACACCCTCCCCATTGTTATTCCTCTATTGGAATCCATTTACACCCTCGATGGTCTTGTGTTCAGAGCTGCTGGTTTTCACGCATGTTGATGAGGTTGAGGAGGGCTCCATGTTGGCTGGGGCAGGAGACTGTTGGCGGCCTGGGGGAGGAGTATGTGGTAGGTATAGGAAATGCAAGTAAACACATTAAGCCCACAGGGCTCCAGCAGTGAGATCAGGAGCTCAGTAGGGCCAACAGCTACCCAAACCCCTTCCCCCAAACCTTCACTGCTAAATGATGCCTGAGTGTGTAAGGATTCACTTTGGTTAACAGATCTGCAGGCCAGCTGCCGTGCCGTTGTGTCTGAATGGCTGGTGTGTCCGCTTGCTTTAAACAAGCTTTAGGGTAACTGGAGCATAACAGAGGTGGTGACGCAACACAGTTGAAAAAGACACACACACACACACACAAATCCTTGCATGTGAGAGAACAATGGTGCTTAACCTTCAGATAATGTTGTTTGTTCACCTCAGGAGGTCAATACAGCAGTGAATTTTTCAACCCTGTTACCAAATTTAATTTGTGAAATGCAGTTCAAAAACTGAATTAATGTGATTTCATTATTGGTTAGAAATGAACATTAAATAAACATGTAAAAAATGATAAAATATTCCCAGTGAAGGTTTATTATTTTGAGTAACAAATCTGTGAACACACATTCAGGCTCAACAAAACCAGCAAACAGAAACAGAAGCCACATTGACAAAAGGTCTATAACAGAGCTGAACATGGTTTATGTCCTGTGTAACAAGTACAATAACTAAACCACTAAGAGCAGGACAATTATTAAGCCAAAAAGAGTGTAATATGTGATGTCAGACTGCATGTCAGCACTCAGTGCAGTTAAGCAAGTCTAAAGATAATGAGTGTTTACCATGGCCACTGAAGTACGCTAGCTATAATTAAACTGGTTTCTTCTTTTAATTAACATACAGTGTGCCTTTATACTAAACACCTTGCATGACTGGGATTGTCTCCTGTACTCTGCTTCCACTGAAACCCATGTTTTACAGTTCTTTATAACCCTGATACTCATTTTATGCAAACATTTTGCATAAGTTTCCTGGACTTTGCAAACTGTCAAATACCCATTTTGTCAGCTGCATCACAGAAAGGAGTCTGTTAAAGAAATAAATACAATTAATTAGCTCTAATTGTCTATTTTAAAAGGCTTTATAAACATGTCTGTTAGGGTTCATCACCTGGCACGCAGCATCTGTTACGAGCTCCTTGCCACACTTCACCAGGGCGCCAGGATGATGGATGGCATTTCACAATAACCTGCCAGTCCTCCAGTGACGCAAAGCTGTTTTGATGTTGCTATTTGATCTTTTTACAATATGATGGAAAAAACAGGGCAAGCCGTTGAAAATGTCAGCTTCACATTACTTTCTGCACAATGATGAAAACTAAGAAATGGGGATGTGGATGAAGAAAATGAAGAAGCCGGAATGTATGAAAAAGAAAGAGACGAAAAATAGTGTCTGCAGTTTAGTGACCTTCTGAACAGAGACGAGAAGTTGTGGTCAGGTGATGTCACTGTTGCCTCAGATAAAGGGCTGCAGTGATTGGACAGTGAAGGTAAAATTACGTGTTATGTGTCTTTACACTATTGTTTTATTTTCCAAAGAACACATTACCATCTGAGTTTAATGAGTGCTTTGTGCCTTAATAATAATAGTTTTCTTAAGTTTTAAAAACTAACTGTAAATTTGACTTCATTTAGAGAATGCAGGTACACAGTTGCAGTAAAGTTGAAAGACAATCATTTAAACATAAATAAAATGAACAAACATGACAATAAAGGAGTATAATAAAAAGTAGACATCCTGTTCTAGAAAAATGACAGCTATTAACATTGTCAAATTTCCACTGACCTTTACACCATAAACCTTTAAAATAACACACACACACACACACACACACACACACACACACACACACACACACACACACACACACACACACACACACACACACACACACACACACACACACACACACACACACACACACACACACACACACACACACCAGTAATCCTGCTGATCAGGTAGTCAACGTTTTCACTTCACTTTGCAAACACAGCAAATTTATCATTGAATATTTAATCACTGTGATGGCTTGCACAGCAATCCTATCACCTGCTGCCATTTTCTTTAAAAAGAAAGAAAATGATTGGCTGACAGTGTACAACTATACAACTATAGAGCTGTACGTGTGAGAATCATTTAAGCAGTAAGTGTCCAGTTTATTTTAACTATGACTGGAATCTTATCAGGTGGAAGAACGCCTGCTTGCTTCACTACACAAACACTTGAAATATGTTAACACAGCAATTTCTGACATGCTTGTTGAACTTTGAATGCACTTTTTTACGTTTAGTAGATCATCTCAGGTTTTAACTGCAGTGACCGTATTAAACTACTGTACAACTGTAAACTGGTCTTAGATTAGCTTTTTAACCATTGGATTCGATCTTTTCATCTGCAGGGTCTTTATACATTGTTGCATTAAATTTGGTGTCATATTGGTGTCAAAGTCATATTTAATAACCCCCTCGTAATATGTAAGACAACATATATTTAAAAGACTTACAAAGAATGCTTGAGCTTGTTCAGATACACCAGGCTGATTGATATAGAGTGAGAGATGAGCAGACACAGAACGTGTGGTAACAGGCTTTGTATTTTCACGCTCATGATGAGGTGACTGGACTCATCGTGAAACCCAAATGTGTGACCATCTGTGCTTTTGCAGCTATACTGCCATCTTTCTATTAGTGCCTGTACAATGCCTGTAACACTCATAACAGGACATACATTTTGTAATAACATAAAATTATATATTTTTTAAAGAAAATGTGTCCAAATCTCAGACCAGAGGTTTTTTTTTACAATGTTTTAACAGGATGCTCAAACGAACTATCATGATGCTAGCATATTTTAACATGAATAAGCGGGAGGTTACCATAACTTAGCATGATTTTAATATGATTTAGCATGATGTTAACATGGTGTAGTATTATGCTAGCATGACTTAGCAGGATGCTAATATGAGCCTTGAACCTCTGTTTGAAACATGAAATAGCAAGTTACTTTTTTGTTCACATGGATGGTTTAAATTCTAAGTAACTGCTGTAAGTACAAGTTACGAACACTCCACCATCCTCAGCTACCACACAAGCAACATGGCTGAGTCTTCTGTCTGTTTACAGGTGTGACAGTCAAACTGACATTTCCCACCAAATCTGACCCCATAGCTCAAATGATACATCATTATTAAGAACGTACTATTGCAAATCACAGAAAGGCAAATAGACTGCTTTAAATACAGAGCTGTAATGTATGGGCTAAATAATTCATTATTGTTTATTTTTAACCAAAAACATTACTAAACATTACTTTCTGTTGTTATATTTATGCATGTTTGTTTTTTGCCAAATAAATTAAGCAAATAAACATTTTCCAGTTTTACACACTACGTTATACTATAATGTGGCCTCATGGTCCAGTTATTTTTATTTTATTATTTATTTTTGTTCATCCTTTTGGCCATTTCTAATATGAGCACTTACCATCTCATTCGATGAACACAGAAAATTGAATGTTGCCTGGCAACCACAAAAAGGCTCATTCACGGCACTTTACTTAAAAAAGTATGTGTTGATGTAATCAGTGAAGCCAAAAGCACTTATTTCAAAAGTGTTGTGCATGAAACAGCAGATTAGCTTTGTGGCAGGACTATTGAATAATGTATTGCTGTTGTTTTATAATTAATTTGACAATGATGGGTGCAGAAATGTGTCAACAGACTTACTTGAAGGCCTACCGAAACCAGAAACAGAGACCATAAAGAAAAAAATAGCTTTTTTGAAACCTTGTATCATAGTACAAAGAACTACATCCCTGATTTTAGCCAGACACCCCCTTAAATTCACAACTTTTGACACTGTTTCTTTATCCAACAATGTGCTGCATAAATAGAAGCAGTATTTTTGTCATAAACTGTTTTTAGAAATGTTAAAGGTATTACGTCCCAACCACCACACTTCCTACGTACAGGAAAAGGAACATTCTGTACAGCAGCATCTTTCAAGCATCCTACACTACAAAGTGCCTTTAATCTAGATTTAAGAGGAGGAGTGAGATCGCTGAGGGGGCGGAGAAACTGGGATGAGAGGGGGATGTGCAGTGGGATTCAGAACAATGCTGCCCCCTACTGTCTGAATAAAGCTGTGGTTTGATGAGAAGTTTACAAAGTGTCGGCCTTGTTAGACACCACAGCAAAATTCTAATCAAACAGGGAAACAAACACGTATATAAGTAACACATTACTAATAAATAACGCAAAGGAATACAACAGTGACAAAATCCAAATCAGACTGTTTGGTATTTAAGGGTCAGCAGCGATTCATTATGTTTATTGTAACTCTCAGTGTATCATTATGCCATCTAGAGGTACAATTTAAAATAAGAACGAGACAGTTTGAAACTGTTATAATGCAACAGTAAAGTTATGATGCATTACTGAATTGTAACTGTGCTTTCAAATATAAAGAAATATAGTCTATTTCTAAATTTATTGTTTTATGACTGTGAATACGGGACAAGCAGCCAAATGTATTTTTTGTATAGTAAACAAATAATTTTTGAAAAGTGGCTATTATTTTAGAAATACTGGCATGAAATTATTTTTCTAATTAGCACAATAGTGTCCTAATAATATAAACAGTAATATAATATATGTAATATAAGCAGTTCTGTTATGGGCTCAACAAACTGTCATTATGATGTGGCCTAACATTAAACAGATCATAAACAAACAAGCAAACATATAAAGGACACAGTTTCAAAATGACCATTTATTTTTTCTTCTTTTCTTTTTTGTAAAAGAACTTAAATACTGCTAGATTTTCCTTTTACACAATTATAATCCATAAAACATTTTTTTCTTTCAAATTTGTTATAAATTAAAATGATATGCATGCAATTTTGCATTTCCGTCTTTATTTTTCAACTTCCACAAAAAAAAAAGAAATATAGACACATCGTAATTCTTTTATCTGGAGCTCAGATGAAGCTGCTGTGAAACTGGAGAGAGCGGCATGAGGGAAAAGAATGAACGTTCCGGATTTACAGAGAAGTTCCATCTGATTGTCTCAGGCAGCAGATTCCGAATTTTTCTTCTGTTTAGTCAAATGGGCATCAACTGCCAAATTCCTCATGTTCATTCTTCCATATTATTACATTAACAGAGAAGCATGCTCATAGACAGATGCATACAGAATGTACTCGTTTGAAACTCTTGCGGCCCATAGATTTTCCGAGTTTTTTTCTTCAAAATCTTTTTTTTCTGGAAAATGCACAAACTAGCATAAATCAATAAGAAGATATGCAGGCGAAGAAATTTGTGGTTTGTCAAGGCTCAGTGTCTGAACTGCTTCCATATGTTGAGGATTATATGTCCTCTGTCAGTCTCTTTCACAACGAAAACAGCAGAATGCTGCTGTACAGGTATAATCTGGAGCCGCTCACTTTCATGAGGTCCCCGCATATCTGCTGAAGCTGATTGGACAGCAGCTGCTCCAGGTGTTGGGGCCGCTCCCATGTGTTAGGAAAATAATCTTTAATTTTTTACATAGACACCAAGGACCCTTGAGAAAAGATGGACCTATTTAAACTACAATGTATCAAAGTGCCATAATTTTAGCTGTTAAATTAGGAAAGTTAACTTTTTAAAGTTAATGCTTGTTAACTCTACTAAGGACTAGATAACAGCAACACTTTTGTTCAGCATTCTTATGTTATGCATCTCTTTAAGATGTCTTCCTAACTAGCAAATAATGCTTGATAGCAAATAAGTCAATGGAGAAAATTCAGCGCTCTCAGACATGTTAACATCATGCTAAACTGCACAGATGAGTGTTTAAGTATTTTCATATTGTTGCTGAATCTAGGATTCCTGCTTTTTATAGCAGACGTTATGTGGAAATTCCGTACCCTAATATTTAGAGGCTTTGGAAATTCTGAGACCATGGGATTTCAGATTTCATCTCTGTAACAAAAGACAGCTGGCAGTAGGTTTGTCTTACGTTATTAAAATGTTCCAGTTTGTCAGCCACTTACAGGCAAAGATCCCAAATCAGTGAACCAAAGACTCTATAGTTTGTCTGCTCAAGTTATGCATTAATGACTGGGGAAACATGCGGTCATGTAACATGCTGGCAATAATGATATAACAAAGACTAACTGACCTGTGTATCTCTTGTATAACTTCTAAGGGAAGATTCTCTGCCATTTCTAGCTTCAAAGAATTTTTGAATCATTCCATTACATTTCAAAGGTAAATGTTTGCTTGGTTCGGCTAAAGTAAAACCTGTCCTTTTGCAACAGAATAGACAAACCAAAAAACAACAACAAGCATATTATCATTTGAAAGCATAACAACGGTCCCGTCTCTGCTCCACTGCATGTTGAAAAGTCTCTTTTCCCAAGGCGGATGCTTTGAGCCGTGGATAAGCAGATGGAAATGCAGGCTTTGGTCAGATGAAGAAGGTTTAGAAGGGGTTAACAGTTTCTGCTCTGTAGCTCAAGAGATCTTAACGAAGAAGAAAATAAATGGAAGATGTATACAATTCTGGACAGAAGCCATCTTGGCTTGGTGGCTCTGTGGCTCAGGCTTGGAGGGTATAACAGGGCATGATGGCTCAGAGTCGGTGGCGAGAGTCCTGGCTGTAGCTGCCTGGGGAACTGCGGTTGCGGTGGGGCTTGTAGGTGTCCTGGTAGGGGTCCTGGTAGCCCTGCTGCTCTTCCATGTATTGGTGGTCTCGACCGCCGGTGCCATGCTGCGAGCCCGAGGAGCCCCTGTTTCGTCCCTTGTGCGCTCTTTCATTGTGGTAGTTTTCGTCTGAAGTCATCAGGTTGCGTCGTTCGTTGGGGGTCGAGTGGTCCCCAGTGTGGTTGGCGTGCCGCGTTTTTTGACCCTGCTGATTCTTATATACAAGTATGAAGTGAATTAAGAGTCTAATATAAAAATGAAGCACTAATATTAAATGAAAAGTTCACTTAAAAATGTAAATTTACCCTCAAGCAACCCCAGGTGCGTATGACTTTTTTTTATTTGTTATATATTTACATTGTTACAATGACAGTCAATGAGATCCAACATTGTGAAGCTTCAAAAAGCCCAAACATCAGTTATAAAGTAACTTATTTGATTCTAGTGTGAAAAATTGATGTAGAAACATGTATAAAACATGTATTATGGGCCTTTGAATCATAAACATGCCCATATGAGGACGTATTGTTACAGAGTATTTAAAAAAACAAATTTGTTTGTTGATGACGTGACAAAAAAGTAAATAATAAGAGAATTTTCATTTTGGGTGAACTATTTTTTTGTCAGTGGTATAGCATACATTTTTTATTTCACAAAAATAATGATTAATTATGCATTTGTGATAAACTAATAAAACATCTAATAAATACCCAAATAAACAATAAAAAACTACAGAGTCACATTAATAGCTGGTAAGAAGAATGAGCTGAGCTGATATATACAGACACATTATGTGTGTTGTCTGTGTTTGCTCACCTGCAAGCCGGTGATGGCAGATGTGGTGTACGGGGCGAGAGCAGCAGGGCCGAGGTTTCTGCCCAGCAGAGGGTTGAGGGGGGTGCTGCTGGAAGTGTGGGTGGCCTTCCAGTACGCCTCAAGATACTCAGCCATGTGCTCACAGGCATCTTCCAACTGATTCTCATCCAAGATGATGTCAAACATCTCCTGGTAAAGACAAACACAATGTACACAGGTATGAAAAACATTACAGAAGTATTATAATGCTAATTACTGGGTAAAACTAAATTTGTTTTAAAGATATAGTTAGATAGTCTGTTTTATAAAATATAGATAGCCACAAAAAAGAATGAAAATTTACTTAGCCTAATCCCGTACAACTGCTTTCTTTTATAAATAAAAAACTTGTGAATGTGAAAATGTGTTTATTCAACATAACAACTGTAAAATAATCTTCCTTTGTTTTCCACGGAAAGAAAGTTGAACAGGTTTGACAACACAGGCATGAGTAAATAGTGACAGAAGACCTATTTCTTTAAGATGTGTCTTAAAGAATTGTGCATGTGGGTGGATGTTTGTATGTAATGCATGACGCACCGGAGGACACTGTGCTAGTTTATCTGCTGCTACGAGCTGCACATTGAGATGTTTACTCTGAGACTTTCCTCTGGACTTGATGAGCCTCTGGAGGACCTACAATGCAGATGAGTTAGTTACACACCTAGAGAAATAATTGGCTTCTTTTCCATCAGAGTTTGGTGTTTATTCCGCCATCATTGAATCTCCCTTGTGTTTTTCCAAACCCATGTGACATTCCTGGCGTGGAACACAAATGTAGGGCCTGCTGTTTTTATTTCCATACAATGATAGTGAATGGAGACCACAACTGTTTCTCCAGTCCCCATCCACTTCATTGAACAGAAGTTAAAACAGCTTAAACATTCTGAAAAATATAACCTTTGTGCTCCAAGCCAGAAATATAATCTTACAGGTTTTGATGACATGAGGGAAAGTACATGTCAGATAATTTATGTGACTTATTTCTTTAAAACAAACTTCTTTGAAGTTTGTATGGTTTTTCATCAGGAAGGAATTTGAATGTTGGTACCTTTGGAGAAGACACTTTGACATGGACGATAATGGGTGCTAGTGAAGTCTTCAACAGCTGAGCAGGATGGTTAATGGTGTCTGCGTCCAGCACAACCAGCTGGAGCGAGCGAGCGAGTTCAAATATGCGCTCAATCTCACTCTGTACCTCAGCTGTGACCACATACCACACACAGTGTAACATTATTAGTGTACAGTTATGCTAATAACCATCTGTCTGTTAAATTACTCTAGATTTAGTTTTAGATTAAAGGAGTATTCTGAGTTTTTGGACCAATTTATGGTCTTCCTTTTGAAACCTATCCTTTAGTATTAAAAATATGTGGGTTACAAGTCTGACTTTCTAACCATTAAGCCATGACCGCCCCAATTGAACAACTCAGTAGAACAGTTTACATGGTGCAAACTGACAGCAATAACCAGATAACAATGTAACAGAATTCAATTGAATTAAACTCAGAACTGCCCTTTAATAACACTTTGTCTGGTGTGTTTTGTCTTTCTCTGTGTCTCACCAAGGCTTGATCTGGTATTTGAGCGCTCAATTATGGCTCTCTTGCTGGGGTTGTTAAGCACTGATCTCTTTGCCAGTGAGATGTCCGCCGTCACGCGTGTGATAGTTATCCTACAGCCATAAATACATTTGTCTGTATTTGTTGCAGTAAAATCTCTGCTTACAACAGCCTCTCAACTACAAGATGAATAACGTTTTACCATTACATATTGCAAAACATTACAAAAGCCTTTATGTTACTCACCTGCCATCAAAACGGTGTTTTAAGAAGTCAAAAAGGGCTTTCTGCATCATATCAGTAACCTGCAAAAAATATCTGATTTAGCTCCTTAAATTGACAGAAAGTTGTGGGTAACAGTGTATTCAGGTTTTGAATAATGTAGGATGTGTTGATTTAGTTTTAAGAACTAAACTACTGGTTTGTGGAGTCATAAACTTAATTATAAACAAACTTATAAACTACTAAACCTCAATAAACAAACTTCACTCCAGTTTGAACAATAGACAGCTTTGAATAAATCCTCTCAGCTAAGCAAATCTGCATCTTGTTATGGGTTATAGATGGGTAACCGAATTTTCATTCTTTACTTTCTGTCACACTGTGGCACATATCTCCTTTATATCTCGCTCTGTCTCACACACGCCTCCTTTCTGTCTCTCCTTTCTCCATCACTGTTCCTGTTCATCTCTCCCTGTTTTGTCTCTTTCTAATTTCAAACAGTGCTCTACTTTCTAGCGCTGACGTCTCCTGGACCCCGGAAAGTTGTTGCCGTGGCAACAGAGCGGCGGAGAGGAGGAGTATGTTTTTGTTTTTGTGTGCAGAGATAGAGAGACTGGAATAGATATTATATTTTTCTGGTATCAATAACTCAAAATGCGCACACACAGATATAAACAGAAAGCCAATTCTGTGGCCTTGACGCAAGAAATTTTAGATTCATTAATATTTTATGATGAATTCGCTGATTCACCCTTTGACAAAGATGTGTTTTACGTTAATAACAGTGAACTGAGGTTTGGCATGACACACCACTGTAACACAAGATTTTCACAATATGACAGTGATAAAATCACAGGGAACTGGTGGTCATTCTCTCATCACTTACCTCATATCCTTTGAGGGATGGACCGACCAGCACCACAGGCCTCATGGAAGGCACAACATCATAGGGAGCCACATGTTCAGTCTGCACAGGAGATCACAGGTCAATAAACAAAACCAAAGGCCAAAGCTTATATTTATCAGTCAAAGACCAACGTCATTTAGTCTTGAAATGTCTTCTCAGTGACTGGCAACTAGATTTGGTGAAGGTTCTTTCATCCTGTGGACACACTTACCACTTTCTGCTTCTGCTTGCCTGCACAAAGAGAGGGAAAAGAAATAAAGTCAGAATGATGTGTTGTTAAGATCTGCAAATGTGTGAAAGCAATTTTAGCCAATCATGATTCACTATCCCATGCTCACAAGAAGCTGCTTGTTTGATCTTTAGCCTTACGCAGGACAGTGTTGAAGTAAAATCGTCCACTGACGAATTGCCTACGATTCCGTTTTTCGGGAAGAATCCTGTAACCCCACCCCCAATCTCTTAAAGCCCCACCCCCAACAGATCATTGGCTCACCTGCTGACATCACATCCCCCAAACTGGAGGAGGAGCTTCCACTATTGGACTTACTATTGAAATGAGCAGACAAACAGAAACAGAAATAAAACATTATTAGTTTGTACGTCCAAACGTTTGAGTAGACTTCTCTCTAAATGTCTACATTAATTACTACATGCATATATTGCTAATACAATACAATGCTAATATTTCATTGCTAATGCACAAACCCTGGTCAGACCCCACTGACTCTATGTCAATATCCATGTACCTAGAATTGAGGTTGCATGTAGGCATTGATAGTCACCTGGGTTTGAGGGTCAGTCATCCGATTTCAAACTGGAAGCGGGTGTCATCTAACCAGAGTCTCATACCCAGTTTTCAACAAATCAAATGTCAAGCAATCTCAACGCTAGAAAATACCAAGTTTTTGGATAATTTCAAATGTGAATTAAACTGCCTGCTAGAGAGCCAAAGCAACAGCGTCAGATAATGGACCGGACACTGGACCAGTCTCTTATCTGGCAGACTCACTAACAGACCACCTAAAGCAGTGGATCTCAGCTGGGTTTGCCCAGATTTTACATTGGGCATCAACTTAACCTAATGACAGAACAAAACCCAAACTGTTGTTCATTATACAAAATAAATAAGTAAATCCATAAAAGCACACATAGAAATTTATGAATCTAATATTTGACTTAATAGTTAATCCAACAAATCACACTGTGGTTAGAAAACACTATAGTCGCTTTTCCAACATTGGGTCAAAGAGTTCTAAGACTGGGAAGGAAGTGTTCTTGGCCCAGAATTCTCTGCATGGTTCATTAACTATGCTGAAACATGACTGTGGTGATGTTGCCACTCAGGATTGGTCACTTTTGTCACCAACAGTTTGTTTCTTAGCTTGCCACGCGCGCTATTTAAATGAAGCAAATGCAAGTTCTGCTCTTTCTGTTAATTAGATATCAGGTAAAAAGTTGTTCTAAAATCTCTATTTACATCGCATATGTTCTGTTAAAGATTGTGTTTTCAAGGCAACGACTGACGCATTCCAAAGAGCTCCGTTAGCAGCCCTACAGTGGAAAATAAAACAATATCTGTACTGACTGGACCAGATCCACACAGAATAGTTAAACAGTGAGAACGGTTTGGCCTGATGGTGGAAAATCAGCGCATGTTTATCCCCGTTGTAAGTGAACCACCACATAATGTTGTGTGGTTTGTGCTTTCTTTGCTTTAGTTTTTTTCATAGGTTTTGACCATTTGGCTCACTTCTACTGTACGAGCCATCATGAAACACTTTTTAGACCTTTGACTTCTAGTAAATAACTAGAAAACACAGGAAACCTACATATTGCACTTTGCTATTCACAATACCCATAAAGAATTGTTATATTACATAAAAATAGCAAAATTGTAAGCTTTAATCTGGTTGGCCTACTATAGTGAATATTTACCATGAAAAATTAGTTCTGTGATTTTAAGCTTGTGAAATGCTATTTGCCAGTTTACTAATAGAAACAAATTAATATAATAAATTTGATGACAAATGTCAATTCTTGTTTTCAGTGGTTTATCCAGTAAATAATTGGTATTTACTGTTTAATTTTACAAAAACACCTACCAAAAGTCTGCACACGTAACACTATTTTCTTTCTAAAACTATTTGTGAACACTGTTGTACTTGTATATAAATGTACCTCCATTTTGTTAAACTCTGCTGTATTACTATTATCATTAATTGTACATTTTTTAGGTCCTAAACATAACATTAAAAAAGAAAAAAAAATGTTTTTTTTAACTTGTTAATAGTAAAAAGTCTGGCACTATTCATCAGATAATGTGTTACTGTAACTACAACATGATGATTATGAGTAATAATGACAGAACAGTGTGCTGTGACAAATGTGCAATCTGAGACCAAATTATAGTTATAATGTGCTTGGCAAAGTTAGCAATGCTCTTAGGCAAAGTGTCCTGATACATGTAAAATAACAGGCAATCAGAGGAAAAGTAAAAGAGGTAAACATTCAGACCTGATATGAAATTTCACATAGATCTACACACACTTATGGTTTATTTTGAGTGAATTTCAGAACATGGTGGACAACGCCAAGCTCTCACATGTACTGAAGACCCCACCCTTATTTATGGACATTATTAGAACTTTTCTAATTTTGCTACTTGACATTTGTTCCAGAATAAATACTCCTTGAAAATAAAACACACAGCAGCTTAACGCACTATTTAACATTACCTAAACCAGCAGACATATTCAAAGCAACTTACAGCGCATACAAGGTGCACATTTTACCAATACATGCAATCTCTGGAAATCGAACACTGTTCACCTTGGTGACAGAAACATGCTTTAAATTTTTGTAGCATGTTGCTACAACAAAACACTATTGTATCTACTATATATTGTAAAGAAACTGTAGAGCATTTGTTTTTCTTTAGATTGGAATCAGAGCCTTATTAAATATATATATGTCTATCCAATTATATATCTTTATATTAATGTTTCAAATCACAGATTGTATAACACAAAGTTATTTAACTTACAGCCTAAAAAATGCAGAAATGTATGTTTTGGAAAGATTTCATTGCAACATTGCGTTCAAGCTGCAATCTACAACTTTTGGCTCTCTATCGCCATCTGTGTTTGTGATAAGTTTAAATTCTAATAAAATCTAATTAACGTTAATAAGCTACAGAAACTTCCATCCTCACATCAACACAAGCAATGTAATAACTGTTTTTTTTCATTTTTGTTTAGAGATATTAAATTACGCAGATGAATGACATCAAACTGATATTTTTCATGAAATTGTCCCAAAATCTTACATTTTAAATCATTAATGTAAACATACTAATGTGAGTCATGGTTCAGTTGATGATTGCAGCTTTTGAACAACCAATCAGGAATTTTGTTGTTAGGAATATTCAGGACCATCAGGTCACGGAAAATCAAATGCTCCATCAACTGGCCGGGAAGGTTTTCTGTTAGCTTACCCTTGTACGCGGCTTTTCTTCTGTTCCAGCTGTGCTCTGATGTGCTCCAGTTTCAGGGGGCTCGGGATAAAACCAATCTCACAGCCTTCTTTCACCAGTCTTCCAATCCACCAGTCATTATTAAACTTCTGCAGACAGAGCAAAGAAGAAACTTCAGGCATGTTAACTGTACAATGTGGCAAGTGTTTGTGAAAGCAGCTTTAGTATTGATGAGGATTGCTTCATTCAGAGCAGGGTGATCAGAGAATGTTTCCAGTATTGACCCCGTCACTGGTGGTCTCCAGGCCTCAGTACCTCTTTGATGTGCAGGAAGTCTTTTGCATCGAATGAGATGGCGGTTCCTGGCACAGGCACATCTTCATCCAGAGCACCACAGTAACTGACGTTTGTCTTCACGGCAAATGCCACCGCTTTGGCCTGGAGTTTAAATGACATAGTTAGAAACTTAAAGAATGAACAATAAGCAAAAGTCATAAATTTGTGACAAACATTGCAACATGAGGTAAAACTGTCATTGTAGGAACAATTTGGTCTGTTGTATGGTTGCAGTTATAACACTTATATATTTTATGTATATTTATACTTATATATTTGATTAACTAAACTACTTATATATATTTACTATAACAATATCTTGCATATTTGTGATAAACATATTAAGCATACAAATGCATTTTGCAATTTAAATACTTCATATTAATTATTTAACATACCTGCTATACGCATGTGCACAAGTATAATATTGCCACACAAAGAATGCATTGACTGTAATACATCATACATTAAGGCTAATATGAAGTAAGTGTGACCTTTGCCCTCTCCAGCTGCAGTGCAGCCTGCTGTTCTCGCTCCTGTCGGCCCTGACTGCCCCCCTCCGGCCTCTCCTCCTCCAACGACACATCTGAGTCAGATGGCCTGCTAGTGTAGGAATCAGCTGAGCCCTGCCAACAAACACCAAACGCCACATTACATACATGCAGTACATGCAGTCTGGTCACAACACCAAAGCCTCCTCTCAAATCAAATGGTCATTGGACTATTGGTAAAAATGGGTCATTTACACACATGCACATGTATGACAGCAGGAACCCTGATTTACATTTCTGTGTTTAATCTGCATTTAGCTACTTAGACTTCCCTGTTAGTCCCTTCCTCTCCCAGCCTAATTTGAAATGACAGAAAACTGCGTACGATGCATTTAGTCCTAATAATAATCAAATAAAAATTATAATAAAGTTTTATTAAATGCCCAGATAAATTTATACTTAGGCATTTAACAGACGCTTTTATCCAAAGTTATCGTAAAGAGATTTATCAAGAGGAAAATCTAATTAAACAACAAAACCTCTGATGTCACAATCTGGTTAAATTTAAGATAATATTGTTCCTTCTAAACAGCTTTGGTTTAGAAACAATTTTGGAACTTTTTATGGAACAATCCTTGGACATTGGAAACTTTGTCTAACTTTGGAATAGACCTCCAGGAAAAATATTAATGCTACAAAGTGTCTGACTTTTTTAATTAAATACAGTTGCTTGAAGGCATACATTATACCAGCTTGCATGTGATTCCAGTCTTGGTATTGCTGGTGTCATGCAGTACAAGCTATAGGAACACATTCACTTCCTTCAGCTTTTAATATTAGCGTTTGATGAACCAAATGCCACACTTTTAAATGCAGCATCTCGGCCTTTACAGATGCAGGTCTGGTCTGCTGGATTTTCATTACACCTGTGATTCTTATGTTTGTGAATTCAGACTTCTGCAAACACAGGTCAGCAAAAGCCCCAGCTGTACCTGTGTCTACTGCTAGCTAGAGCTGTCAACCCATAGAGCTCAAACAGAAAACAACACCTGTGAGCCGAAGGTTACTTCAGGTAAGCTCCTTGTGTCTACAATGTACAGTATTCAACACAATCTATAAGATTCCACACAATCTACAGTATTCAACACAATCTATAAGATTCCACACAATCTACAGTATTCAACACAATCTATAAGATTCCACACAATCTACAGTATCAAAAAAAAATCTACAGTATTTTACACAATTTATAGTATCCTACACAATCTACAGTATTCTACACAATCTATTAGATGTCACAATCAACAGTACTCTACACAATTTACATAATTCCACACAATCTATACTATTCTACATAATCTATAGTATTCGACACAATTTACACTATTCTACACAACCTACAGTAAAACACTAGCTAATAAAACGCACTTCATATGTAACACTGTGAACCTTGCACTTACACAAACACTACAGATATTGCTGGAGTAATTATTTACGTGTAACATGGATACATAAATGTAAGCCTGTATGCATTAGTCATAACAAATAGTTGTATATAATCATATTTAGTTACATTAAGAACATTTACACGTCAAAACAGCATAACCAACACAGTACACATAAATATAATCTGGGCAGTAACTCTCACCTAGAGGCATCTGACACCATTTGAGACAAATAAAAACAGACTGACTTCTAAAACAGAGTAACAGACTACATAACTTAAGATCCTTAAATCTCCAGCTGGACAGAAAGCTGTTATGTTTGAAACTATAAATATATACGTCTAATTATAAGCTTTCAACACCCTATTCTGCTGTACATTTATTTCTGCGAGTTTTCTCATTAACCAACAAATGTTTTTTAAACGTTCCATTTTAACCTAACCTGCTATATAATCTTAAATTGGTGCACAAATGCCACCCCAAAAACGCTCTGGAAAGCTCATTTTGTTCTCTGATCGTTCCCATACAATCCCATTCTCTGCATACATCTGCATATATATTTCCTGTTAAGTATACATACCTTTACTGTTTGCTTCTCAGGACCGTGAAACACTTCACAATACATAATCTGAACATCTTCACCTGAAATCTGGAAAAAGTCTTCAGACGGTTCCATAAGACAATCACTTGATTCCTTTCAGCACTTAACAGATAAAAACATGCACTACAGCTGCTGTTCACACTTAATCCCTTCAAGACAGCAAGAAGGTCCCACCCGCAAGTTACACAGTCCTCTAATTAATGAGAGATACTGGCCAAAGTGAGGTGAAGTGAAGCTAGGAAGCTGTATTCTGTTAATCCAATTTGGAAACAACATTAGCTCAAGTCAGTGAAAAGAATGATCGGGTCAATATCGCATTAGAGAGAAAGGCAGAAAGAGAGCAGAAAAAGGCTCGCAGTCGGCTAAAAAATCTCTGCACGCTGCCTATGGCGAAACGCTTGTTCCCTGAAGGCAGCCGCTCAACACAAGCTTACTTCAGCAGGGACCCAATTGAGGCCGTTGAGTCCAATCACAAAACGCCTGATTCGGGAAACAAAAAATGCACAAGTTTGCTTATCTTTCGTCGCAGAAGTGATGATTCGGAGCGAAAAACGAAAATTCAAATGAATGGCTTTCATCCTGGATTTTGACGTGATAAGATTCTTTTTGCTGAAGTGTGACTTTGGAGCGATGGTAAAGATTATTATAAAATTAGACAATGGGACAAAATACTCTAGTCTCAATGGCTAGGTGTAATTTTAACAAATAAACAAAGCTTTAATTAAGTTTTACGTACTAATTTCTATCAGGTTCAAAAATCTGATAAACACTGACATTAAGGATCAATTTTTTGCATTTGCATTATATAGTTTTGAACTGTAACTTTTGAACATTTTTAAAAACTTTAGAACATGTTTTAGGATGTACTCTTAAAATGACTCAAATGTGTCTCAAACAATTCCCTCACTATTATAAAAAACAAACTCGAATTATTATAAAATATTTAAAACCAAATAGAAACTAAGCAAACTAGAAACTAAGAAACTTAAATTAAATAGTTACACACCAAATTCTACATACCACAGATTACATACTTATTTTTTAATGGTCATACAAAAGTAAAAGGAGCCATATATATTTTTTTTAATATTCTTGAATTTTTTTTGGCGACTCATATTTTAAATGACGTTATATTTTCTGGTACACACACAGCACACTATATCATACACACATTCTATTCATACAGCAGTCAGAAACACATGGAAACAGTCATAGAGTTACACACTGATTATCCTGTCTGTAAATTGATGGACTCCATACGTACAGAACAGTGAAATATAAACACAGCTGATAAAAATTAGAGCAGATTATATGGGTCTATAACACACAGACACACGATCCTTAAATGCTGTTTCCAGACTCTTGGCTTGATTTTATTCCAAGGCATTCAAATGGGGCACCTAAACCATGTGACTCATTATATTCTACACATCAGCAAGAAATGACTCTGCCCGCTTAACAATTACACAGTCTATATGATAATACATTATACAACTTCTGCTTTAAAGAAGCAGCTGCAAGGCCCTAAATAGAATAAAAAGCCACATAATGCTTTCGTTCTCCAGTATAATCCTAAACAAACTCCAACTAAAGAATGAATGAAAGATGTTTCTTTCTTTTTTTGGCAGTAGAGTTCCTAAAATGTGCCGTATAAAACAAAAGTGAACAATCATGGGATGTGTACGCTGTTAAGAACACATACAGAAACACACACAAACCTCTGATGAACATTTCCCTATAGTACACCCACGAAGAACGGTGGGCTGCATCTCCGAAAATCATGGTACACAGAGTCTCGCAGGCCGTGTATGTGCAGCACAGCTGAGCCAGTGTTCGGCGCACGCACACGAGCGCGCTCACGCGCACACACACATATAGCCAGTGGGAGCACACTATATATAGCC